>CABFOW010003582.1:0-14952 GCA_902141385.1 Timema californicum
TCCTCCCCCCCACCCTCGCCGTGCCTTCTGATTAGTGTTTGTAATCCAGTTACGTACTCCTGTACTGATTCCGTGGGTTTTTGTCTCCTCCACTGGATATCCTTTTCTATCAATTCTTGACAGCTCGTCTTAAAAATAACTAGATTTGAAAGACTTCAAAAATTGTTCCCAATTACTCAATTTACTTTGATTGTTCCTTAACCACCATAATCTACGTCCTTGAAAATGTTCGGGTAAGTCTTGCAGTAACTCACTATCTGTTACGTGGTAAACTGTTTTAAGTTCGTTTAACCTTTACAAACAATCCACTGGGTCCGACTCCTCCCCAAAATTTATCCCCCACTTTCTCACTATACTCAAAAGGGTTTAAAGTCATGTTTTAACCAAATTTTGTGATTCTGTTGGAATATGATCAGTTATATTGATTCTGCAAATATTAAGGGTTTCTTTGATATCTGTTGACGTTTCGTCCAAAACAAGATATCCCCTTTAGGACGTCGAGATAGCCTTTCTTCCATAACTGAAAGTGTGGACTCCCTATCCTTTCTCTTAGCCGACGTTGTTTTTACCCTTAACCTAAGTTGCCCGCATGGTTCAGAACATTTATCTTTCTCTTATAATAATGTTGCTTCATCTATAGTCGCCCTTTCTAGTCTTGACGAAAGATGTAATAACGAAGTATAGTATTGCTTTATTTGACTCGGGGTGCACTGTGTCTTATCAATTATGTCCTTCCGTAAGTTATATAACTTAAGTTTTACAATCGGAACTTCTTCCGATAACGGGGGAATTAAGGAGGCTTTCACCATCAAGTAATTTATGTCTCTTTCCTTATCTAATAGCTGAAGGAGTTGGCTACGTAGATCATCTACCGTGTCTAACGAGGCTTCTCAGCGAATATTAACTTCGTATTGGAGTTCATCTTTATACAACATAGTTCAAGACATAGTTAGTAGCTAGTATGGTACCTCGTCACAGCCCCGAGGCTATTTTCCGGGAAAGAGAATGTGTATTTTGATGGCAATTAACCTACTTTCCACATCCGGTTGATTTACCGTTATCCCCCCACCCACATCCTATGGTTGTGTCATCAACCCGAGACCATGGTCCGACCACCGGATCCTAGCCAAGGCTCATGGGTTTAGCATCTTTGATTTTAATGTGTGCCCCAGCCCCATTGGTTTTTAATGTGTACCTATTGGATTGAACTAATAGGAACTGACATGGTAGAGGGAAACGTGCAGGCCATCGCGTCGGGCCCTCCTCCCACGGCATCGCTACTGAGAGCTGGAACTTGCAGGAGCATCCTCTCTCGACGGCTGTTTAGCGTAGAGTGTGAACATTGTCTCCCTCTCGCAACCCCCCCATTTGATTTTAATGTGTGTCCATTAGATTGTAATATGTGCCCATTGGTTTTCTATGTATGCCCATTGGTTTTTAATGCGTGCCCATTGGATCGAAATGTCTGGGACTGTCGTGGAGTCTCGGGCACTCCTCTCATAAAATGTCATTGATTCGGGGCAGAGGGGGACAATGCCCACCCCATGGGTCAAGGACAATAATTAAACAACCAGTGTTTGGAGCTCGCCCCTCGGAATCCACAGACTGAGAGCAGTGTATAATCTTGTCAATGTGAAGCCTGATTACTAATGAGTGACCCCAACCTTGGCACACAGATCACCCTCCAAGTTCGAAGAGAGCATTTACGGTAATTTTCCCGAGGCCCCAGGGCATTCATTACAAGTAAACTTATTCAATTAGGAAAATATTGGCCAGATCCATGAAACGGATTTTTGTGTCACATAATGAGGTGAGCGCTAAGTGTCTACAAACACTCTATAATTAATAATAATATTTAGCACCACGTCTTACTACCCGTTCGGGTTATACGCTTCTATCATTAACGATGTTATTCTTATCTACTGTAAACTACCCCTAAAGTAGTATTTTGACTCGAAAGCACACTTACGTCAATAGACATTCTCTGTAGTATACATTTGACAGCAAATTATGTGTGAATATTCTAAACTGTTCCTCATAGCTATTCTAAACTGTTATTCCTGCCAAAACAATTTAAATATAACCCCTGAAGCCTTTCTTGATTCATGTGCTTCTTAAATAATTTTTAGTAAATTTTTGAAAATGGCCTTTCAGCTGTTTCTATTGATTTTACAGAAAAATATGCACAGGCATTTTTGTACAGTATAAATTATGTGCAATAAAGTGACTATTTAGTAATTTTTGATTGCATAATGAGATCTTTACGAAACAAAAATATGCCTATGCTTTCATCTATTACCAAATTAAATTTGGGTGGGGCGACCTGCTTGTTGAGCCCTATTTTGTGCGTGGGCCTGTGGCATTTTGCTACCATCCTATTGTTACACCACTGAACTTGTAACAATCAAGAATTTCAAGCTTTATTAACCTATTTTTTTATTAATTATATTCGATAATCAAATATAGCGTTGTACGTTTATACATATTTTAACATGTTTAACACTCGTTTTGGTGGCGTCATGGTCTAACGTGCTACTCTTGCAGTAAACTAGACTGCAAATGATGAAGAGATCAAGGTTCGAATCTTGGTTGGGTGTACTGAAGTTGGGTCTTCCAAACTGGTGTTCCACGCTCCCTCCACGCAAATGCGGCTACACCGCATATGAATATAATAATATTGATCCCTAGAACCATTAGCGTAATTTTTGAAAACAAAATCTATTAAAAAATGTTCTGTTTATTTGACAAAAATTTGAATCTGACCATTTTTCTCAGGAACTTTATATCCTACTGAAATAAAATATTTTGACCATACTAAATAATATTATATATACATACATTTATGTATATAATATAATGTTAATAAAAATATTATATTATAAAATACATACTATATATATGTAAATATATATATATATAACTGTATATAAATATATATTTATATCTGTATATATAAATATATATTTAAATTTGAAGATAGCATAAAGAACAATTTTCTGCAAAAATAAACATTTTATTTTTAAAATGTATAATTTTTATAGAATAAATATTACAGTTATTCCCTCTACTAAACAAATTATAAACACTTACAGTAAGATGGGGTTACTTTGCACTAGTTTTTAAGTGTTTTTTTAGAGCTTAAGATTTTTGTTTGACTGTCAAAGATGTTCAAATTTAAGTTTTTAAGAGTTGATTCCTTGTTAGTGAAGTTTAAATAACTTTATCAACCAATAAAAAGTGGTGCAAAGTATATTCATATGATGAGGATACTCTGCACCACTCTGGTATTTACCTTGAAATGAATAGGAAAGAAGGATATGATGCGTGTTACACGTTCATTAGTATAACTTTACACCAGAAAATATATTAGAAACAATTTTACGTGTGCTCATCACACAATATAAATAAAATATGTTTTTAATAACCTCAAGCTTAAATTAAAGATACAAATCAACACTATACAAAGAACACAATAATTTATCTTTATCAACGTACATGACTGCCAAAACAATTATAAGATTTATAAAAACAAAGCTAGCCCCTACAAATTACAAATTAAATTTAAATTATGCTTATAAAAAACATAATAAAAAATCACTCTTCGTAAATGTCTGTTGATTGGCAAATCAAATGAAACACATCAAAACGAAATTTTATCAAGTTTTGAAACACTGAAACATCCTCTTTTATTTATTGGTTTTGGAGGACATATGCCTCCCAAAACAGCCATCCAGCTGTACTGCAGTGTGTCTATTAGAACTGGCCACTTCCAAGACTTAAATGATCTGTGCATTGCGGAAATAACTTATGAGCTGGTATTAAATTACTCATATAACAGTTCTCCTCCATCAGTGAAACCAACAAATTCGCCTTTCTTTTTCTGAATAGGCTGTCACCCTTCTTTATTTTGGTTTCGCTCTTTCTACTTTTCTGAAAATAGGCCATCTAAGTCCTCTGGTCCACTTTATGAGTCTTGAAGGGACGAGTCTTCAATTTCTGACCCTGATTCAGAAGAAGAGATATTTGGGACTCAATTTTTCTTGTTTTTTAGATTACAATTAAGTGCCTCTTCATTTGAATTCCCATTATTGTTGGATGAGTTTGTTGCATTGCCCATTTCTTGATTTGTATCACCATTATTGTGGTTGGCTGGGCCTGCTCCATTAGCTGTGGATATAATTTCATGGGCTATACTCTTTCCATCGTTAACATTGATTCCTCTTCTCTTAATTTTGCTATTCCCAATACTATTACATCTCTTGTTATTCAAAAATTCTTTGAAACTGTTTTCGATTGAGTCTTTTTCATATGCTGTCTAAGTAGCCATTCTAGAAGAACACTTACTTCACAAGGAACAATTCCACATTTTCTGAACCCAGAATTCAAGTTATTAACTGAATTTTCAGGCACCACATCCATCAGATTTTTCAGAAGTCTTGGAAAGTGTTGTTTCTGCAAGACAGAACTCTGCAGACAAGCCTCAATTTCCGTGTAAGAGCCCAAAATTTTCTTCCATGCTGCTTTCATTGGGCATAAGCGCGCCACATTTAAAGGCTGAGTTAGGTGGGTACTTTTTGGAGGCGAACAAACAAAATATGTGTCGTTTTCCCTGCATTTTTTCAAAACAATATCTGTTAATTGTGAAAATAAATTGTCCCCTTAAACTACCTTCTTCCCTTCAATCTTTTTTAATCTTGAAAGCATCAGGACTTGGAACCAGTCTGTGAATATTTCCGATGTAAGTCAACCTGACTTGTAATGGTTGTACCTACACCCAGCTGGGCCTCCTTCGCTCCAAGTCGACCACATGTTTTGAAATGTTTAAACTATGTTTGGAGGAAATAGTTCGCCTGTTGCTGAACCACTCCTCATTATAGAAATGCTTGCCTTTGAAGCATTTCGAAAATTTTCTGTATACTTTACCCCTCTTTTGGTTAAGACTTTCTTGGAGCCCAGGTCATCTGTCAGATTGCTTTCATCGTAGATCCAGATGTTTTCAGGTACCACACTCTCGAATGTTTCTTTTTAATCCTCAATGTATTCTGTAAGAGTTGCTTCATTAATCGCTTCCCTTGCCTTTTTTATGTTGGCAGCAAACCGAACCGTGACTTCTGGGTTGCGTTTTTTCTTTTTTTTTTCTTTTTTTTTTTCAAACCAATCCAATCTTTCCCTGGAATATTGTTTTTAAATCAAATTTACTTTCCTCCGGAATCTTCCTAGATAGGCATGAATAATACATCTTAACTCAAATTCATCTACCGGAAATCCAAAATCACTCATGTCAAAAACACATTGTGCCAAAATAGTTTCCTCCTCTTCAATGAAGATAGATTGCTGTCCATATTCGCCCTCGTGTTATCGTTTAAGCTTATAAATAAGTGTTCGTCTGGGCATATTGAAGTGTTTCTCGGCTTGCTGTGTGGACATAGTTCTATTGCTAATGGCCTCTAAACATTCCTGTAGTTTTTTTGACGTGTAGTCAGCAAAACGTCTGTTTCCAGGCTGCCTTGATTATGTTCTCAGTATATTTTTTCTACAAAATAAGAAATATAATTTTTATGTTATAATAACCACCCGTATGGTTTTAGTTTTAAATAATATAATTAAATTTGTGTTCGAAAAATTAGGTCACATTGAAAAAAAACAAGTCTGGGGATACCTTGCACCACTTTTAAGCTGGTGCAAAATATCCCCAAATTGACTTTAAAAGTTTACATGGTATTCATTTTCACTATAACATATTATAAATATATAATAGCTATATAAAACTTATAAAATAGATGTAATATAATTACTAGGCCCTAATAAAATAGTAACTTAACTGGTTATCAGTTAAATGCGCAGCTATAGCAATAAAACTCTGGATCACTTAAGTTTCCACTTTTTTACAGTTTTGAATAATGGCTGCCTACTTGGAAGCAACAAAGGGCCAAGAAAAAATTCCAACCTTAAAATGTGTATTCAAGTGTTACCTGTTGAAATTCTTAAAAACTACGCTTACATAGTTCATAATTTGGCCACTAGATGACGCTTAATACTTTTTACGTATTGGCGCAAAGTAAATATTTAAAATTACAATAAAACATATATAAAGATACTGCAAGAAAAGGGTTTTCACCCAATTGTATGGAAAATATCTATCTATCGATTTTGATCAAATTTGATAGGCTTACACACAAGTTTTACATTGAAGCATGATAATTTAATAGTCTATATTTCTCTTATAAATCAATTTTGTGTCAGGGATGTTCATAATATATACACATCACTAGCTATTTTGTAATTTTAGCTACAGACATTCTTCAACTTTATACATTCAAAGTCCTTCATCAAAACTTCTGCAATGAACACACTTAATATTATGTTTTTAATTTTTAATTTATTAGGGACCTGTGCTACAAATTTCGGTTGAATCACGGCCGCGTGAACTAAGGTGTTTTTTCTCATCATTGCTCATTCCCTCCACGCAAATGTGGGAACACTTTCTCTTAGTTACCGTATTTATTATCCACCCTACTTTATTATTGTAAATTTACGGATGACATCTAAGGATATAAAGAAGTGAAGCATTTCTAATATCACAAGAACAAAAAAAACCCATGGAAATAAGCTTTACAATGCACACTCTTCAATGTGTTGAGTAATATCCTCATCTTATCATTGGTGTTCCCCCTTCCCCTTCCTCACTAAAGCTTACGTTATTTCCTAATCTTTGACTATGGTAACCGACGGGTAGGAGAAAGTAAAAATGATATTTGTGATGAAACTATTTTATTAAATAATAATTGTCAAAATTAAATATGGACCTGTGTTAATTTTATTGATTTTAAAAGCGTGGTGGTCAAGGCATGTTTAATAGTGTTCCTTTCATTCTCCATTTTTACAATTGATATAAAAATATTTTTAAGACCTTTATCTATTGTGACAAGTGTATTTCTTGCTAAAATCGCCAATAATCCATAATGATTTAGAAAGCCCTGTATTATCAATACCAAATTGTTGACTCTGTTTACAGATCATATTTCCAAAGGCAGGGCCAAAGTGTTTGATTGTTACACCTAAGTGAACCAAACACGTGTGGGTTTAACGCCAATATACTGATTAAGCTAATGTGCTAGAGAAGAGTAAGGTTGATTTTAGATTTCATACATTCACATTTGCGTGGAGGGTGAGTGGAAAACCTTTAAGGAATAATAACTTTATAGCATCCAACTGGGATATAACACCGATCCCCGTCCTTGGCAGTCCAGTTTATTGCGAGAATAGTGCCTTAGATCATGCGGTAATCAAAGCAGGTCCCTTAATTATATTAATCAGGTAGTCTACGCGCATGATTTGAAATTAATGGATGAATTCTAAATTACAGTATTAAAATGGTATTTTTCATGCAGAAACGACAATAAATTCATAACACCTTTTTTTTAAAATCCAATTCACAAGAGCAGAATATTTATTTTTCTTCCGTCTGGTTGAGAGACAAAGTAGTTTTTTTTATTCTAGCTCTTTTTACATAAACGGCTTCCATTGCAAAACACGTCGTATTCACACAACTGATTTCATAAATGAACGTAGTCAGGTTGATATTTTTCCTGAGAACATCTGTTAGTCATAGTGCAACGCTTGGCATAACTGCCTTGAGTTTTCACGAGAGGTTCATCTCGTTCTACCTTACACCGATAGGTCGCAGCATACATCACCACAACACTTTTTTAAATTAAAATAAAACTGTACCATTTTATTTTAGTTTACAACAATATGTATGTTGAAAAGTCAAAGGATAATTATTCTCAATCATATTTACTAGGTTTATGCTTTATCTGCATATTTAAAAAAATTAAACCAAGAAAATGTAGATATGAATAAAACATAAACCATGTAAGTGAATAATTAATCTTTACAGTAGTACAAATTTGATTCAGATATATAATAGTTTTCTGTAACTGGATACAGAGAAATAACTTTTGAAACTAGCCGCGCTCATGTCTCATGGTGATCTATCCCACTTAATGAGCGTACACCTGATCTAAACTAATACATATTAATTATTAAATAGTATGGGTACTTATTTAATAAATAAAAATAGCTCTAGTCGACATAAACTTTAGCAGTCTGCTACTAGTACTTTGTAATGATATTGGTCTAATTAACTCTAAGTTATGTAAAAAGTCATGGATGAAGATAATTTTTATTTAAAGTAATATATGTAGAGTACCCTTTTAAGATTCATCCATGAAGAAACACGTGCTTCTCAGAAATAATGTGAAAAGGATTTCACCTTTGAAATATATTTTTTATACCATCTTTCCTGTTAAAATAACAACTGCGCTATTTCCCGTTAAAAGAAACAACTACGTAGTAGTTGATGAAGACACCAATCCCCTATACCAATAAGAAGCTAGCCTTCACTACACCTGTCGCCAGGACTCTTACTATTACTGTTGGCGAGGGGAGAAACATGCAAGGGGTATGTCATATATAAACCGTTGTGCGTATGTTTAAAGCATCTCCCGCCCACGCACAAGTCACACAAGCACACACCACCCAGGATTCAAACATCTACACCGGGATCTCCGCCCACGCACAGCGCAGTCAGAGCCACACACTGGCAGTCACAGTCTAACAAAGTATAAAATACCTTACATTAATATCACAAGTGTACAGTGATATAAAACATTTAATTGTAATATGTATAAATAATTAACAGGTGTAATTTAAATAAGCCGTCTGTGAATAAACAGCCATCAACAGTTTGCTTTCTTACATTTATTAATTATACCGTTTTAATTGGTGCTTGAACACGGAGCTATAGACAGCTGGTTAAACGGTATCTTTTCCGTACAGTGATGATAGGCGCTCGATCACGGAACTATAGACAACCTATACATCATCACAGTATTATTATATCAGGGAATTAATCCGTAGTGTTAAAATTGACGCCCAACGCGGCGCAAATCATTTCAATAGTATTACAACTTTTGTAGCAAACTGAGCCACGCATGCTACAGTAACCCCATGGCTTCTTTGGTGCTGACTGACAGCTCACAGCTGACTTCTAACAGTCAACATTTAGGTATATACCTAAATTTTGACCGTCAGAAGTGACAGCTCCTAAACACATGTTTTTACAGTTAATATGGTTCGGCGTGGGGATACATAATTTGGTCTGATAACTTTTCAAAGCTTTTAGCTGTCAGCTGTGAGCTGTCAGTCAGCACCAAAGAAGCCGTGGGGCTACTGTACTTACTTTCTAATGCATTAGTAAAACAAATTGTTTTAGACCAGTCCATATTTAATATTTATTTTACTTATTAGATTAATGTTTTTACGTTCCTCCAACACCATTGCTTAGAAAATATTTTTCTGGTGAGTTCGGGTTTGTTGTTGACTCAACCTGACACTTTTGACGTTTTGTCTATTCAAATGGATCCTCACTGAACTTTATGTAACTTTATTCAGTTTCTTACCTATTTTGAGAAAGGATAATTTATTCTTCATTCTACACCTCTCCCTTCCAGCAAAAATATATGAGAGGTGTTGCGTCCATCTACCACCTTTCTCTCAAATTAGACACTTCCACTAAATAAAACTTTTACGGGCCTGTATGCGTATAGCCCGAAAAGGTATTAGACGCGGCGAGAAATATAAGACCCTTCGTATTGTTTATACAAGATAAAAAAAAACTCCTTGGTGGCGTTGGCTAACGCGCTAGTTTTGTGTTTGTTGAGCTATACTGCCAAGGACGAGAGATCAAGGTTCGAATCTCGGTCGGGTGAACTGGGAGTGGTTTTTTCCTAAATGGTTTTCCACTCTACCTCCACGCCAGAATCGCCAATTGTGTATTTAAGTGCCTGTTGTCTTTTTTCACATAGTTCTAGAAACAAAAGTAATATCCTTCTGGGAAAGGCAATCCATTTCAGGTCTGGGTACTGCCACTTGAGACTATAAGGAGATGGATAACCGCGTTCATACACAACTTATTCATTTTGAATTGACAAAATATATTAATAGCCATTAGTCTACAAGTTAGCTTGGTGAGGTTTTTTTTGTCATGATTAAAAATGTAATTGTGCACTGCGACTTACTAACCGTTTAGTTTATCCACAATATTGTAAAAAAAAAATCATCCTTATTTTGTTTGATGTTTAATATTCATACTTGTTATACTTTACTTGTAGGACTTGTTTTAATCACTGATGATTGGCAGTATGGTTTAATAATAGCCTAAAATTAAACATTTCATCAGCAAATCAAGCAAAAATCACAAATTAAGTATCACAAATATTATAATTATTGTGAAACCCCAAACAAAATAATTTGTTAAAGTATTGGTATTAAATTAGCTTCAACAATTTATTTCGAAAACTACAAATTCAATTTTTGAATTAAAATTAATGACATGTGACAGCTCGAACACAATAATTAAAAAAGGTATAAGAAATTTGACAAGCTCAGACATTACACTAAATTTATTTGATCTCACTTTAATAAAATACAGACATGTTACAAAAGCTATGAATCAGTCAAAAAGTTGCACGACGCCATGTTTTATTCCCCCAAGAGAATTAAATGGTTCCTCCATGATATAAGTTTTTCTCAGTCACGAGGGCTTACGTCACAAGTGATGTTAGTTAGCCTGAGATATACATGAACCATGATATCGAGTGCAACTTCGCTTTATGGTGATACTTTCTAGTATTCCTCATTGCCCTCCCCGTCGTTACCCACGGAGTCCATGCCAACCTCCTCGTAATCTTTCTCCAGCGCGGCAAGATCTTCCCGGGCCTCCGAGAACTCCCCCTCCTCCATCCCCTCGCCCACATACCAGTGGACGAACGCCCTCTTTGCGTACATAAGGTCAAACTTGTGGTCAAGACGCGCCCAAGCCTCGGCGATGGCCGTGGTGTTGGACAGCATGCAGACCGCCCTTTGGACCTTGGCCAGGTCACCACCGGGGACGATGGTGGGCGGCTGATAGTTGATGCCAACCTTGAATCCTGTGGGGCACCAGTCCACGAACTGGATACTGCGTTTGGTCTTGATGGTGGCGATGGCAGCGTTCACGTCCTTGGGGACTACATCCCCCCTGTAGAGCATGCAGCAGGCCATGTACTTGCCGTGGCGGGGATCGCACTTCACCATCTGATTGGCCGGTTCGAAGCAGGCGTTCGTGATCTCCGCCACTGACAACTGTTCGTGGTACGCCTTCTCGGCAGAAATGACCGGGGCGTAGGTCACCAAAGGGAAGTGGATGCGTGGGTAAGGGACCAAGTTGGTCTGGAACTCTGTCAGGTCCACGTTGAGCGCGCCGTCGAAGCGTAGTGAAGCTGTGATGGAGGAGACGATCTGACCAATCAGACGGTTGAGGTTGGTGTAAGTCGGTCGCTCGATGTCTAAGTTCCTGCGGCAGATGTCGTAGATGGCCTCATTGTCGACCATAAAGGCACAGTCTGAGTGTTCCAGGGTAGTGTGGGTGGTCAGGATTGAGTTGTAGGGTTCCACGACGGCGGTGGACACCTGGGGAGCAGGGTAAATGGCGAACTCCAGTTTGCTCTTCTTGCCGTAGTCGACGGAGAGGCGCTCCATGAGTAGGGATGTGAACCCGGAACCCGTACCACCACCGAAGGAGTGGAAGATGAGGAAACCTTGCAGCCCCGTACATTGGTCAGCCAGTTTGCGGACCCTGTCCAAAACTAGGTCTACGATCTCCTTGCCGATAGTGTAATGTCCGCGGGCGTAGTTGTTGGCAGCGTCCTCTTTGCCAGTGATCAGCTGCTCTGGGTGGAACAGTTGCCGGTACGTGCCACTTCGAACCTCGTCTAAAACACCAACAAATAATATTAGACAACTTGAAATTGGAGATCCCGGCATTACTGGGTATTTCTTAAAATTAATTAAGGTACCTACCTAGGAGTACACTTTTTCAATTCGAAACTAAATTGGATCGAATAATTTGAAATATTCCAGCTCAATCAAAGTTCAAATGTATTTTTTTTATATTTAATGTTGGAAAAAATTGCATTTTGTATAATTATATAGTTTTAGGCATTAAATAAAATTTACAAGATGTTATATTGCTAATATGTTTAACACATTTTGTCTTAAGCTGATATATTCAGCTATCACAACATGTAATTTAATTAAATTAATTAGTTTATATATTTATTATATAAACATTAATTTATTTTTACGGTACATCACAGCACAAAATGGCAAAAAATTGAACATAAATGCTTATTTTGAAAATGAATATTTTTATTGGATTCGTAATTGGTGAACCCGTCATGTATTCGAAGCTGGTGGATATTCTAAACAAAGTTGAGGTTTTAGAAGCACACCCCTAGTAAAAATTAAAGCCTTTCATTCAACTCCATTATCCCTGCCCCACTGATGTACCCCCTATTTTATTTAATGTAGCTTACTTAATTAATTCCTAAAGTTATTTTATTTTATCTCTGTTATCTTAGTGCGAATGACATACTACGGGCTTATGTACTTTGGACCAATTGTTTGTACAAGGTATGAGACATGAGAGGCACTTTTAGACTAATGATACATTGGCACATTGTACCAGACAATAATCACAGGTGGTGTAAATTATGTGTCACTTCTCAGTCCCTCAGTCTGTTTAGAAACTTCCCTGATGGATGTCCACATCGATAGAGTTATAATGAGTCACCCCTATCAGAACTTCATAATTGTAAAGAATTTTAAGTTTTACTCGAGTTAACGTGCTGAAGGAAGTTGTACGAACAAAAATTATAGTACCTACGTGTACACCAGTTCCAAACTGTATGATATAGTGGACGTTAAATAAACACTTACCGCATAAGCACCCAGTGCTAGACGAAGAACATCATTTTGGAAACAATTAAAAGCTCAAGAAGATTGTCATACTAGTCCAAATAGGTGATTGCTCGGAAAAAAAAAATATTTTAAGTGTAAATCCCACAATTATCATTTGAGTATGAGTTCGCTAGAAGATATGTGTAAAAGGCCCGAAGACATAAACTTTCAACGCTTCCATCAGCGTCGTCTTATGCTACTCATACGAACATATATCAAATGATCGATGTGCTAAAACATTTTCAAATCCATAATTGCAAACTAATTCAATTATGAAGAAAATGATACATTTTAACGTTCTCAACCTGTATAATAATAATAATAATAATAATAATAATGTGACAACTACTAAATTCAAGGAAAGTTTATATATCAGGAACCAGCATTTTAACGGAAATGTTGGTCCAAAATGTATATGATATTATGGGCGCCACTGGTCCAAGGTGCATGCGTTTAAAAAACACATCCAAAGTGACGCCGCCCCATATTGCTAGCTACTATATGCCGCTTTGTGAGTTCTTTATAACATTAATAAGTGACCAATTTTTGCCAAACATGGCACATACACTAGCAGTCACTTGGTCAAATCTTGTTAGTATACATAGATATATTCATATAAGTTATCGTCATAAGAAAAAAGATACCTAATTTTTTTAATTACTAATTTAAATAATGAGTTTGTTGTTTCGAAAGTATAGTGTTGTCCAGCTAACTCTGGAATACCATGCTGGCTTTAATATTGGTAGTATCAAAGTTTGACTAAAGATGGTAAAGAACCAGTACCTATTTCAAAGTTCAGTAGAATTCGGTCCCAAGCCCCAATAACTCTTAGCTTGAGTTTTGTATCTAAATAAATAACATTCAATCCAAGGAACATATCGTGAAATGCGAAATCTCTTAGCTCATAAAAATTCACCACTTGAAGATTAAACTTTAAACAAGACGGGATTCGAACTTCTCAGAGGTGGAAATTGTTTTGAAGTTCATTATAACCAGACTAATGTCAGACATTGAATAATGTTATGACTACAGTAGCCCCATGGCTTATTTGGTGCTGATTGACAGCTTACAGCTGACGGCTTTGAAAAGTTACCAGACCAAATTATGTAGCCCTACGCCGAACCATATGATCTGAAAAAATATGTGTTTAGCAGCTGTCAGTTCTGACAGTCAAAATTTAGATATATACCTAAATGTTGACTGACAGAAGTCAGCTGTGAGCTGTCAATCAGCACCAAAGAAGCCATGGGGCTACTGTTCATTGGTAGACCCAAAAGGGGACCGGGGTCAAAGGGGTTAGGGATGAGGGCCGTAGTCTCCCTTCGAGATTTTGAATTATATCAAGGTTAGAACTCAGCATATTAAAGCAAAAAAAATTACTTTAATTTTCTGATTTTCATTTATTTTCAATTCAGAAAATTTAATTTGTTGACAATGTTAGCACATTGTTTATAAATTATTATAATTTGCATTAATTTTTCTTCGATTTCTCAAACCTTAACAGATTATTTAATCTATTATACTATACTATACTATACTACTATACTATACTATACTATACTAACATCTACAAAGCTCTAAAAACTATGCACCAAAATTTACTAAGTTCTACTATGATCTATCAAAATACATTAAAGTATATCAAGGATCTAACTATAGCTACCAAGATCTACCAAGATATATCAAGATAGATCTATGATTGTTATGTCCTCTATATAATTTTACTGCTTTTTTAAAAACTATATCTCCAAGCTAATGTGGTTGCATATTATCTAAGTTACCCTCTTCATTCTTAACCGGTAACCCCTTAGATTAACAAATACCTTACAAACCGTAGTGGCAAAGTCAATTTCTTAAGAACAAAGTAGTACAAGGGGTATGTAAATTACGGGTGCACCCATGGAAGAGAGGGAGGAGAGAGCATTAGCCCCTTCATTCCAAGATTTCAAATGTTTATAAAATCTTAAAACGTGCGAAGTACAATTATAGCACAATGAAGATGTGTCCAAAGTATTGGCTACATTTTAAGACAAAGCTTACATATTGGTATTCAAAGCCTGTACCGCAAAATAAATTACTATTGAACCTAAGTTCCAAGTGTTATAATAA
>CABFOW010003582.1:15084-71916 GCA_902141385.1 Timema californicum
CCCCCCCCCCAAGTTAAATCCATGGGTGCCAGTGCCAGTGGGGTAGACTCCGGTCAGAGCTACGAAGCGCTGTGTCCTCTTACCGACTACGGTGGGCTCTAGGTCCACGAAGACCGCCCTAGGAACATGCTTGCCGGTCCCTGTCTCGTTGAAGAAGGTGGTAAAGCTGTCGTCCCCTCCCCCGAGCATCTTGTCTGAGGGCATTTGCCCATCTGGCTGGATCCCGTGCTCCAGGCAGTAGAGCTCCCAACAGGCATTCCCTATCTGCACTCCAGCCTGACCGACGTGGATAGAGATACATTCCCTCTGTGGAACAAACGAACAAACACCACATAAATAACAGCTCGTTATTGTCCTATCTGGAACAAGCAATCACATGCAATAACAACTAGTACAGTCCCTCAGTGGAACAAAACACTATCACAGGAAACAATAGAAGTCACCGCCTATGAGCTTGTTTCTATGAGATGTTTCTCGCTTCAGACCGTCCAGAATGTGTCATACAATATTTACTTCACTGCACTAATGTAAGTATTATACTTGTACGATAGGACAAGTTACATGTCTATAGTGAATTGATATCATGATTTTATCAGGGACGGGTGAACTGGTGGTCTAGGGGTAAGGTGTCGGATTTCTGTGCTGGGGTCCAGGGTTCAATCTCTGGTCCCGGAACTTATTTATCTGATTGCCAAACCCTTCCTTCACCTCTGACAAGTGTATTAATCACAACTTGTGAATGTGTGGAATGCCAGGCTTCCACCGTGGTTCGGATTCCACGTTAAACTGTAGGTCCTCCAATTTCATCTCACAATCACTCTACGAATTACACATTAGCGTAAGTGCGTATAAACCGAACGGGTAGTAGGACGCGGTGCTAATAATAATAATTAAACTAAAAGGTTTTAATTGGATTTGGAATAAATGAGCCATTAAATGTTATTGTTTTGAATTCATAGTGTCACTGTCCTCCTTAGAGGATCGTGCAACCGCTATTTTAGGATAGGGTAGGGGGCCTGAAAAGGTTTGGGAAGCCCCAGTTCTAAAGTAATAATAGTTGCAAACCTTTAACAGTATTTTCATTGCTATACAAACAATTGTAAAATATTAAATTAACATTTAGACTTCAAAGCTTAAAACTTCAATATATATATATATATATATATATAACTTATATTTCAACACATTTGTTTCTGTAGAAATGCAAATATTATGTAATGTACGAAATAATGTTTTCTATTCAAAACTTTAAACTGTTAATTCCAGAAAAATATTATTGGTTTCCCACAAGAACAACTAACGTGCTGGGAATCGTTTCAAAGTGAAAGGAACTATTTTTTACACTTTATATTTTTGTTGGGAGACCATTTGTTCTGAAATAAACATTGTTGAAGACCTTCCCTGATATTTTCATTGTTATATAAAAATACTTTCATATTAATTCATTAAAGTGTTATTAATGGAATAGTAAAGTTTCAATTAATGTGAACACTCTTAAGGTGTTTTTCTTCTTCTGAAGTCAACAACCTAATGGTTGGTTTGATGTGCTCTCTGTCCATCCAGAGCTAGGCAAGCACTCAGCCCCTCCGCTGATTAGTGTTGCCTGCACCATCTGGTAGATATTCCATGTACTAGGGGAGTTCAGGAAGTGTGGTTGTTACCCGTTTCCTTCCTCAATGAATTTCTATGAACGCGCGAGAAAGGGTTTACCAATTTTGCCGGGAAAGTTATTTTCACATACCCTCTAGGGTTCTCTTACAATCCACAATTGATATGGGACCAATGGCTTAACTTACCCTCCGAAAGAAGTGGTGCTACGAGTTTTTATTTCTCAAGAAAACCCTTTGACTTCTGCTGGGTTTGAACACACGAACACCGGGTCCTTGTGCGAGCACTTTACCCCAAGACCACCAAGGTCAACATGGTGTTTTTAAGACATTGAAAATATGATAGAAGACCCCTAGAAATTTTTCTTTGGAACAAAAGTTTGTTAATCAAGAGTTTTCAAATGGATTCTCATCAAAAATGTAAAATCTTAAAAATAATTCAAAATTCGTTTGAACATCTTTTACTAATGAGCTACCAATGGATGTTTATTAAAGATGTGAGATTTAAAATGTTCCTTTAATTTTCTTACATAATATTTTTAACATATTTAAATGGAACTAATGCTAGTATTACTCGAATTATGTGGTAAAAGATTATTACGTAATATAAGCTTAGGCTTGAACTTAAAAATAAATGTTTAGAAAATATTAGGCTAGAAAACAAGTTTGAATGATATTAATATGGTTTCTACAAAAGGTGATATAATAAAAACAGATTATAAAATGATAATGACACAATAAAATAACGTAACGATTACAATTACAAATACAATTTGAGAGGTTATAAAAAACAATTAAATGAATGGGAGGTTAGATTTATAGTACCTGATATGTATAATGACAATGTTTGATACAGTTATGGAATGGTATAACAAAATAGATAATTTTGAAATACTTGAAATAAAATAAGCTAGTATATAAAACACGTTGGAATGAAGTAAATAAGATCAAATTGATTAATAATTGCGTGTATAGAATATTTATAGTAAAAAAGACGCAGTTCCAGCGGCTGGATGTCCAACTGGATATAATAGCTCCGAGTATATGTGTTTCGGCAAGAAAATGCCATACCATACCATAAATTATGAACTCTATATTACGTGTATTTTAAAATATATTAATATTTATTTACAACCTGACACCTTAGCTAAGTCAGTAGTGTGACTGTCTAGTGAACTAAGGGTCCCGGCATAGTCGAATAATTTATCAATGGTAGAATATGGGTTTACCCTTTCACCTTGATAAATTAACGGCCGGGAACTGGATGTTGTGCCTGTCCAAGTCATAAGTTAGATTATAAGGCATATGAAACTAAAACCCGCCTAGCAAACCCGGTAGTGGAAAATATATGACTTGAATTAAAAAACTGACCCAGGCCATAGGCTGGAAACAGTAAAGAATGTAAAAAATATGTATTTAGAGGAATCATTTTTTTATCCAAGTGAGAGCTAATCTAAGGGCATCTAATTTTCAAAAGATTTCTGGGAGAAACACACTAAAAATAGATTTTGGAATCATCTGATTTTTAAAAACAATCCAAGTTAGAAACACTCTAAATATCCTATAAAGGTTTCCCATTTTCAAAAATTTGCTGGTAAAGACCCATTTCAAATAGATCTTAGGGCCATTCAAGGCTTAAAATTTGACTGGGGAAGAACCCTCGGGCCACCCTCTCAGTTGAGCGCCCCACCCCCACCCCCATCCGCCAAAGAGCTTCTGGAACCTCCATATTTATCTTAAGTCGTTAACAACAGAAATATCAAATGAGTTACATTAAAGGAATAACAAAGATTTCAGTTCTCTTCTCAACATTACGTATCGACTACAGTGCTTGGTGGTTGAATGTATCACTAACGTCGGGTTTATTGTAAACCAGATATATTGATGTTTCAATATTATAATCAAAGTGTTCACCTATGATTCAGTCGTCTGAAATTATCCCAAATTGTCAAGAAACTGTTAATCATCAACTCACCATGTTGCTTGTTGCTTGTTGCTTGTTGCTTGTTGCTTGTGGTGGTAGGAGAGCTGAAGAAGGTCGAATGAAGCTGATGATGGCGCTCCTTACAACTTTGATCTGTCCGGAACTGGAGGAGACCTCCGAGGTTTTATAAGACCCGTGACGTCACGAGGTCACCAGCTTGTGAGCTTGCCTTTTAAGTCCCAGGAGCGATCGACCCACGGGCAAGGAGGCCCAGCTACGCCTACACTTCTCTCCGCGTAGGCTCACCACGGTCTATTCCGCCCTTTCACGGCAATGAACTAGGGACCGGCATTTAAATATCTGCACTCCATTCAGCATTAGGACTGCTACCCGTCCCATACGTTCACAACAATCCTAGTTGAGAATTTATTTATATTCTTCTTTTTACTTTCTCATATAAAGAGCAAGTATTGTAATCGTGAAAATTTTCGACCTCGGAATTATGATTAATCCGAACGTTTTATGTACAACCGAACCCAAGAGAGGATATTTTACCATTATCTCTGGTTTCATGTCTGTCTATCTATGCCTGAGCCTAGATAAAAAAATTTTTTTATTAATTTGGTTCAAAATTGATATATTTGTATGGCGAGTCATGTTTTTATTTCCACCCTATCACTTAAATTAAGGATAGTTGGCATATTATAATGTTTTTGAAAATTTGAAATTGTTCGAAATGATTTTGACAATTTTGTTTAAAATGTAAATTGGGGAGTGTTTTAAATGGCAAATCAGACTGTATACTTGTTTTTCGGGTAAAATTTTGTTTAAGAGTAATTTACTGATGACTAATTTTTTTTTAATTTGAAATATTTTAAGATTACTAATAAATTTGAATTTGAAGATCATTTTACATTATGAATGATAATGTATGCTTATTTTTATAAAATGAATTAATTTAAGGGTGGTTTGGTTATATTATGACAATTTTTATATATATATATTTTCAAAAATTGCCTTTAATACAATGTATAGTTTAAAATAGGTATCTTAGAATTGCTTGATAAATAATACTATATTTTTATTTTTAGAAAATATAAATAGTTTGATGGTAGTTTACAATAACAGGGTTTTTTGATTTAAGATTTTTTCAAAAAATGTCCAAGCAATTTCGTTTATAAATGATCATGACGAGTGTTTATTTTGAATAAAAAGATATGTTGGTTTTTTATTAGGAAAACTTACTTAAGAGTAGGTTACGCTATAATACACTATATGAAAACGTTTGTATGTACGATATCGTAGTAGGTACCATTTGTTTTAATATTTAGATCATAAGCTTCCCGCAATTTGTTCTGCATATAAATTGGCTATTAATGACACCGACATTCAGGCAAGACCGTACAGATATGGGAGTTTTTTTGTTTGTTTTTTGCTAGGATGGGGTCACCCCTCCACCACCACCACCACCCACACCCCCAGACTAGTATTGATAATGTATTTCGTTTTGTATTCTTTCTCAATACCTAGGTGTCAGGCTAAACGCTTATGTACTAATTACGTTAATATGTTAGGTTTGAGGAAGGTAGAATTTATTTAGAGGAAGTGTAGTCGCATTTCCGTGGAGAAAAAGTGAAAAATCATTTAGGGAAAACCACCCGGCTGGGATCAAACCCCGTTCTTCTTGTCATCGACAGTCTAGTCTATTGCAAGAGTGGTGCCTTAGACCATGCGGCCACCGAAGAGGAGTGGTAGCTTGTCGGACTCTTTTAAAATCATAGCATCTACAACCTCAATAAGTTAAAAAAAATCTTTAAATACTTTAAGGAGAGGTTCAATGTTAAACTAAATCCTTGGTATCTCCATGTTGGGGGACTTTAAACGCGAGCACCACAGGTATAAGGCCTACTCCCCACCCTCATCACAAAAAAAAACCAAGTTTTTGGACTGCCCTGCTTTGAGGGCATGTGAGACTTAATGAGGCTTTATAATCTATTGAGAATAAATTTTAAGGTTTACAAAAAACTAAATTAATTGTATATACAGGTCAAACTAATTCTTACAATGTTATTAACAAGTTTCTGACAATTACCTTATCTACACCCCAATGAGCATAAAAACAATATCCTCCAAGTGGCTCATAATTAGATAACTGGTGTAAAATATCTTGAGTTTGATAACCCGACATTCCTATGCTTAATTGGTTTAAGTAAAGCATTTGACAATATTCGATTAATAGATGTAATCAGATTATTAAAAGAAGAAAATTTGCCCCACAACCTTCTATGCTTAATAGTCTATATATATATATATATATTCAGAATGTGAAGTCAAGGTCAAAGACAATGGAATAATATCCTTCCCCATACTTGCATCCAAAAGGATAAGACAGGATGATTCAATTAAGCCCCATACTGTTTAGTGTAATAATGAATAAAATAACACAAAATACGAAGAAAAAAAATAATAATAGGAAGATGCAACATAATTATCACATGTTACGCAGACGTAGTCCGTATTGGTGGCTGAAAATTAAGTTGATCTGCAACGGCCTCACTATTAATTCAACAAAACATACAGAAATTTTAATCTGACGATTTCCATACAGAAGGCCAAAAGTATGACCATTGCAAAAGGGTATATAAGACGTTACTAGTATTAAAAATATGGAGAGAAACAGGTGAAAATAAAACTATTTTCAATATGTTTACATATTCATAAAAAAAATTAACATATCCTCCCGAAAAACAAAAGGAGTGTTACTGTTACTATTTTATTTATTCAAATCTATAGAAGTAAATATCATAATTTTGTTAAAGAAAAAGTAGAACGATCAGTTAAAACAATAACAAGTTATTTTTACAGAACAAACTTCTTGAAAATCTTTGTCATTAGATTTCTTTCACTAACAATACTCATGATAATAGTCATTATTGGATATTAATTAAATTTTGCTTTTTAAGAATCATCTATTATTATTGCTACATTATTTACGGCCATTTGTTTCAGATATTCCCCCAGATGTAACCAGACTTATCTAGACCAGTAGTCAATCTCTCTGACCACTCAGCCACGGGAACAGACGGCTGAAACCAGGGTCCTCCCGTGAGTCAACCTCTCTCACTACTCAGCCGGTGGATACGGGTTATAAATGATTGACAAAAATTTCATTCCTTATTTAATCATCAACTTTTACCGATCAGCTGGAAATAACGTATATATTTTTCTGTCGTATTAGTAGAGCCGTGTGCACTGAAATAAGTTTTCCATACTTCAGCTGGACGCTTGCGCCCTTACTCTTAGTGCCCTTTCACACAAGAGGTATTTTATCGCGCGAATTTCATCTGTTGAGATACATTGGTTCAAATGTGAGCGTTCACACAGGGAGAAAAAATATCGCCCGGTAAAATTCCCGCGCCACCGGTCTAGAACAGTCGCTTGCATCGAGGGACGAAATTGTTGGTCGCGCGGGGAAAATACCGCACATTATATTATATTGATACATTGAGTCAAATGTATGCTTTCAAACGAGAGGGAGTAAATCGCGCGATCTTTCTATTGTTGGAGCTCTTGGAGGTAGAACGTATCGAGTGAGTGTCCAACAGTTCTAAGGTTGTTTTAATAAAATATTCTACCTGATATTATTTCAACAGATGCAATTAAATCAATATTTTTCTCATAGCTTTAATTAAATCTGTACAAGGTACACACTCTCTCTCTCTCTCTCTCTCTCACACACACACAGACACACACAAACACACATATATAAATGTATGTATGTATGTATGTATGTATGTATGTATGTATGTATGTATGTGAGTTACATTGCCTATAGACCTACACAAATTAAATTAGGCTTTCAATGTACATGCTTAAGATACAACAGTGTTATTTGTACACTTTTCAATGATTACATCTATTCAGTTAACAAGCAAAGTTCCCTACATTCCTTACCGTAACGTAACTGACACTTTTTATGATGGTGAGATTGCATTTCTCATATTTGTATCAGCTTTCAGTAAACTTAGTGGCAAACAATGCAGCAATTCGACCAATGTTGTCCCTGACATGCGAAAATATTTGAAACATTTATCGTCACACTGGCGTAGTTTATCAAAATTTAAACTAAAATCACCTTCAAGTAATCTACAACTAATTATAGGATGTACCCAGAACCGCCTTCTATTATTCTTTTGGTTATTCTGCGAAACAAAAGATATGCAGCCATCATACGTCTTACGTTGTCAGCTGTGATGTGTCCTACCTACACCAGGTTTAAAGCGCTACTGAACATGAATGGATGGGTAACAAGCGGGTTTTTCTCTCTCGTCTGAAAGGTACGTCAGATTTGATCGCGCGATAAAATATATCTTGTGTGAAAAGGCACTTAGTTTGTCTTTTAATTCCCTCCTTTTTATGCTGTGTTAACATCTGTTTTCCACTGCAACGTTAGGCTCATGGACAAAAGCGTCGGCCTTTGTCGTGTTTGGTTTGACTATTACGTGTACAGGTGTTCGAATCTCGGTGGGGTGGATTTGGAGGGATATTCCAAAACTGTTTCCCTCTCTCTCTTCGCGTAGATGCTAGTACACTTCCTCTAAATTCCACCTCCTTAATCTCTACCCCAATAGTTTAAATATGCAGGTAGTTCTTCTGACAGTTGAAAAGTTATTTTAAACAGTAGTTACGTATCGATCCTTCTGGAAGACATATTTCGTAATATTGATAAGTTAAATCTTTCTGCATCACTTATCAAAGTGGTCGAACAAATAACTGTTTTAGTCTTCTTCTTTTTTTAGCAGTGTGTCTTACTACTCGTTTGGGTTATACGCCTAGTCGTGTTTACAACTGTCATATAAAGCAAAGTTGCGCCGAATGGATACGATAGAGTTGAAGAGAACGTACAAAGTACCCCCTTGTTTTAAATCAAGCCAACTAAATCTCGCATGTATGACCAAATGGGCTAAGGTGTCAATCTATGCGATATATTAGATTTCAGGTGATGCTGGAAGGTCGGGGTTTTAATCCTGTTTGGGTGTGTCACTCCCGTCCACTCCCATCCTAAAGGCGGTTCTCGCGGGATCAAAAGACCAAATTTATGCCTGAATGTATTGACCGCTCGTGGTCGTGGACTGGACCTGTTGGTCTACGCTCAGATGATCGTCCAGCACTCAAGGAGTCGTAAGTTTTCCGCCCCACTGTATATTATACGACCACCACCTGTATAAGTCATGCACGATCGAGGGATTCTCGACCACTGGTTCGCACTAGGCAAGTACACGACTGATGCGGTCTTAAGTCGTACACTTGACTCGGCGGAAGCCCACCTCCGGTGCATTTCCTCTAAACTCTACCTTACTCTTTCCTACCTAATAAACTGTATTCAAGGCGGTTAGGAATGAATCCAAATCAATGAGGACCTACCGTAGCTCTAGAAGAACCCCCTCCCCCCCCCCCCACCCAATCCCAATATAGACACACCCNCCCCCCCCCCCCCCCATCAAATCCCAATATAGACCAACCCAACTTAGGGAAAGAGACTGCAATGTAAATTGAACTTTTCTTTGAGTGGGTTGATGTTGGGTGCAGCCTAGACCTACTTTGATATGCATCTGGACTAAGTTGAGAGTGGAAGGGAAACGAATTATACTTACTTTTATGGCACTAAGGCCTATTCTACACTAGTGGTTAAAACGCTAGCAACCGTGTCATCAGGTTAGAAAATAAGTATTCATCTAGACCAGCGTTTCAACCGCTACCTCTGGTGGCGTTAAAACCGCCCAGCGGTAGAAACGCGAATCAGACTACACCAGGCGTTAATAGGCAGCTGTGTCTGAATGTCACAAGTTTTTGAGCAGGAATAATAAGTACTTTTCCTCAAGATGGTATCATGTTTTGCAATATTTTCATTCTCTAAACCAAGTAGTTCATCAAATGAAACCCCAGACATTCTATAGTACAAAAATAATGTATCTGTACATTCTGTGATTCATAAACATAATATGAAACTGTCCTGTTGAGAAACGGTTGGATAATGTGCGGTGAGTCCACCAACGACTCTTTTGACGATTTTTTTTTCGAGTTTCCTCCAACAAAATAAGTCCCTCGATACAGCCGGCCTGTACAATGTCTATTTTTTAAACCATTCTGAAAAAGTAGAAGCAACAACCGCGGCATTTAAACCGCTAGTGTAGAATTGGCTTAACGCTTCGACTACGCCACACAAGATATTTTTAAGTCAAAATATTAAAATCAATAAAAGTTTGATCATAAATGGAATTATATAATAAATGTGTGACTTCCTCAACACGCATCTACTCTACACCAGACAAGGCCCAAATTTCAGCAACCCGCAAAATGTTCGTCTTTAATGACGTCATGGCCACATAGAGCTAATGTTAAAGTACAGTACAAGGACAGTAATGTCAAGTGACATAGCTACAGAAAACTACTGTTAGAGTACAGTACAAGCACAGTAATGTCAAGTGATACATGTACCTACAGAGGGCTATTGGTAGAGTACAGTACAAGGACAGTAATGTCAAGTGACATAGCTACAGAAAACTACTGTTAGAGTACAGTACAATGAAAGTAATTTCAATTGATATAACTAACTATTGGTAGAGTACAGTACAATTAATACACTAATGTAACGTGATAATTATAACTACAAGGATCTACTGGTAGATTACAACACATGTTTGAATCTTCTGCCCAGATGCACTTGTCCATGTGATTCCACAGCCATGCCCTATCCACATATGTCAACAAAGGTCCACCAGACCCGCAATGTTAATTTACAACTCTCTAGGGAACGTGTATATATCTACACGTGTACAAGGAGACCCGTCCGCCCACAACTATTGTTACCGGCGTGAGTCACTGACTGTCCACTGGTCCATTGTCACAGCTCTTTTCATCAAAGTCACTGGTTCCACCCTGACTTCTGTCACCAGCCTACAGGAGCTATCCCTCATTTACGAGTCAAATACGCACAGAGGAAAACCTTTTAAGTATATAAATGGTACGGTGCACCACACAGACTTTCTCGTTCCTTTGACTAAAAATGGAAACATTTTTTTGTTCCTCGTAAGATATGTGAAACGAAATAATGTGCAATGTTATGGAAACATAATGGGAAAAAAGAACATTGCAATTCACCTAAGAGTATGCATGAAATAATAGACACTGTGACTGTTACAGAAACATAGGTGCACTGTGCATTTTCAGCTGCCCATTTCTCAAAGTATCATTTAAAATAGGTACCTATAGCTCGTAAAGTATTGTTTTTATAAGGTATTCTTTCAAAAAAGAAATGTTTATTTTTAAGAGACCTACAATTTTGCAATGATAGACTAAACTATTTCGTATTTCAAAGAGTTGCTGAAATATGATGAAAATTGTAAATTTCCGTTCGCGTAGGGAACCCTCAAATTCATTTTCACTGAAAAATGAGATGTACACTTTTCTTTATAATAAAACAATCACTATTTAATAATTTTAATCAAAATCGTTAGAACCTAGTTTAATGAATTTATTTTACTCTTTTTCCCTTTAGTTAACTACCCTTAATTTTAGGGTTGGATGTATAATTCATAAAAATACCTCTGAGGAACATAATGTGAAACCACAAAGATTTAGCCCGATCGGTAAAATGGTTTCGGATAGTTACAATAACAGAAAGACAAATGGCAAAAAAAAGCTTTGTCGGGTTCAGGACACTATGACACGTCTACATCCATCAAAAGGTACAGCTGCACGACACATGACTTGGAACAAAGTGACAGCTGCATGATAATATATGACTTGGCACAAAGTGACAACTGCACGATATATGACTTGGCACAAAGTGACAGCTGCACGACACATGACTTGGCACAAAGTGACAACTGCATGACACATAACTTGCCATAAAGTGACCGCTGCACGACACATAACTTGGCACAAAGTGACAGCTGCATGACAGATGACTTGGCACAAATTGACAGCTGTACGATACATGACTCGGCAAAAGGTGAAACTGTAGCTTAAACTTACCCTTGCACTAGAGATCGGGAAACATTTCAAATAAACTACCAACTTTTATTATATATACATATTTTATGTATAGGCATTTATATATTATCCAACTTTATAATATATATATATTAAAGTTGCATAGTAATATAGAACAGCTGTAGAACTATTATGAAACATAAGAAATGCGAATACTTCTGATTAGCGTGTATGTCCTATGAAACTCCTATGGAAATTAAAATCATCAAAATCCAAAACGATGTTGAAATAGAAACTCGCTGGTTTTGGCGACTAGCCAGTATTCAGAAGAGTAGCGTGTATGTCCTATGAGAGCCCCGCATCCTCTGACGAGTCAAATCACTCATCGCATTTTTGTAATCATGATTTTTTATTTGTGGAGGGGGGTGAGGAGGTGTGTGTGTGTGTGTGCGCGTGCGTCATTGGGGTGGTATGGTGGGTAATTGGGTTGGTTTGTATGTATTTTATTCATGTCCAAACTGGTTAGTTCCTGTCCCATTTGATTTTTTGTCCAATTTGATTTTTGCCCCATTTGGTTGTTTTTATGTGTGCCTCTGTGGGAAAGGTTTTGTGTGGAAGTTATTTTATTTACTTAACACCCCAGGGCCATAGATCATTACTCGGCCTGGGTGGTTAGGCTGTATCTGAATAGTCAAGTACACTTGACTTGATGCAGTCTTGATAATTTTACACTTCTCACGGTTTTCATAGCGAAGACTGCATCAAACTATTCGAACGGCAACACACTTGGGTCCTCAGTGCTGCTTCCTAATGAATAACTTAGAAACTATGTAAAAGCCATCTATAAGCGCTAATAAAAACGAAATATTTGTGTAAGTTGGTGCTCTAGCAGACGAAACGATAATACTAAAACAATTGCCAGTCAAACACCGCACCAACGCCGCGAGAAACCGCGTGGCTCGTAGCTTTCCGTAACCATGGCTACCAAGACTGCGAGAAGACTGCATCGGTCTAGTCCGCGACTATTTTGACAGATCTACACTTGGTGACGTGATCGCCAATGCAGTTATCAACGCCACGAGCCAACGCGACACTGCATAGGTAGACTATTCGGATACAGCCTAAAGCTCAAAAATGGGGGGTCATTGCCTACCACCTACATCAGCCAAACCGGTGTTTGGGTTTGGGGGCCTAGGGCTGGATGGTAAGGCTTAAAATTTTTGGGACATTGTCCATCCCCAAAATCTGCCCACCAATGAGGTCGGGATCCTACTCTCGATACACTATACAAATTTGGTGTTTGGATTTAGGAGGGCTTAGCACCAAAAGGTAGACAGACTTGGTGTTTGGGGCTTAGCCCAAAAGGGACATAGCCCAGTAGGGGTTTGTCACCACAGACCAATAGGTGCATTGTGGAAGCCTGGTTGGTAATGAGCTCTCATCACTCTGCAATTCGGGTGGGTCCGGAATTTATTTTGGGACTCAACTCCCGGCGTCAGTTTTACCGGCATGACATCTTGATTGAGAGATTTCCTGTCTAGACATGAATTTAATCTGTATATATTTTTGGACCCAATTCTGGCGCCCTTTAGCCATACCGGGTGTTTGGGTTTGGGGGAATAGCCCAAAAGGGACGTGGTCCACCCCGAATGGTGGGGTTCGTAAGCACAGAGTGATAGATGTATTGTGGTTGCGAATGAGCTCTCGGCCACCTTCTCACAAACTGGTTAAAAATATATTTTTCTATTCATACCCCCACTCAGTCTGTGTGGTAGGTCTCAGAGACTCAGTCCAAAAATCTTGGGGGCAAGACCCACCGCCTCCCTCTAATGGGGCAGGGACCATACCCCAAACAAACTAGAAAGCAAACGCTTGGGAGATTTTGCCTGCCTCTCAACGGGCCAGGAATCTGGACAGTGGAGCACATATCAGTGAAGTATGATAATCAACAATCCATTACGACTTGAGTTGTGTGTGTGTGTGTGTGTGTGTGTGTGTGTGTGTGTGTGAGAGAGAGAGAGAGATCTATACATTCGGTCACAAACACACTTGGAGGGAGGAGTGATGATCAATAACACAAATTCATTAATGATCACGCAACGTGTACATCCTGATGACACGGATATTTGTTTAGTTACTGTCACCCCGTTATGTTTGATCAGACCACGACTTAGGTGTACGTGTAATCAGCGCGATCTTTCTTAATGACCCGTGGTACAGTCTTCACCGCAAAGAAATACACTCACCAGTCAGTATCACAAATGCACCAACATTTATTTACTGCGACTTTTCTTTATGTTTAGTCCGTGTACCGTATTACTATGCAGCTGAAGAAGTGTACTCGTAGTTTGCGTGGAGGGAAATTGGAAAACTCTTATTAGTACAGCCATGCGAACCAAGTGCGCTATTTATTCGTCATTAAACTACACAGATTTTGGGCATATCGGATTGGACCTCCACATTCTGACTGTCGCGCAATTTTTTAATTTAAAAGTAACTGAGTAAAGGGGGCACAGGGGTCCACAGAAATAGAACTAGTGCGCTATTAGACCACCGTTCAGACTTTGGGCTAGCCGTACAAATACATGATCATTATTTATTTATTAGTATTTATATTTAGCACTACTTCTTACCACCCGTTCGGGTTATCGCTTATGTATTAATTACGCTGGTGTGATAGGGTTGAGAGAGGTTGATAGAGGAAGTGCAGCCCCCCTTTTACTCGGTTACTTTTGAAATTAAAAATTTGCGTGGCAGTCAAAATGTGGAAGTCCAATCTAATATGCCCGCGTGGAGTGAGAATGGAAAAATAAAACACCCTCAGTGCACCCAGCCGGGGGTTCGAACCACGATCTCCTCGTCCTCAGCAGACGTCCTTGTACTGCAGCGTATTACTACGTATCTGAGGAAGTATACTCGTGTTTGCGTGGAGGGAAATTGGAAAAATGTGCTTAGTACACCCATGCGAACAAGCGTCCGTCATTAAATTACACATGTTGTAGGTATATTGGATTTGACTCCCACATTCTGACTGCCGTGAACGCAAATTTAAATTTGAAAAGTAACCGTGAATCACACCGTTCCACATGTAGGGTTACAGAATAAGTTTTGCATGGAGAGTATAAAATCAGCCTTAGCCCCGTGTGTCTATCCAGACTATCCACGTTTAAGGAAATGTACCCACATTGGAGAGTGGGAAACCACGTAACAATATTGACTCTAAATATATTTACGAGTCTTACACCAGGGTAAGGGATTTAATCAAATACCAATGTAACCACAAATCTGAGCTACACCAGAACTTGATATCACAAGCTCTACCACGTGCTAGAAATAGGTACAGAGTTTTATTCCACCCCGAATATTTTCTGATGTTAAGGAAGAAACTATTAAACAACTAATAGCGGACACAACCCATTAGCTGTATTAGTCACCTGAAAGCGTATAAATACTGTCGGGGAAAAGGAACTCAATTCACTGATCGCACGCGCTCGCACGTGTGTGTGTGTGTGTGTCTTAATTCAACGTCACTCTGTGAGGAAATAATGGCATCTAGAAACAACTATAAAGTTAAGATATACAATTTCTAGTCCGACACTACCTGTTTTACCGTAAACAAAAAAAAGGTAGCTTTTACAATTCTCTCCCTCGTTAATTCATCACTGTAAATGGAAAAACACACATTTAAAAATTTGGCCTTACCAGAAATTGAGCCCTGGACCCTTGGATCAGTAGACAGACACGTTACCAACTAAACTAAACTAATGTGTTAGAATTAATGGGTATCTTGGGAGTGTTTGACATTACAAATACACACCTTACAACAGAAAACTTATTTTAAGAAATGGCCCTGAATAGTTTATGGGAATTGTTCGACGTTTAGGCTAGCTTACAAATAACTTGAACAGATATTGCGAGGAAATCCTACTTAGGGGTTTATTTACCAACACACGACTTACAGACACAACAGTGTTGAGGGAGAGTGAGAAACCACCCTAATATTTTCCCTTCGGTAGGAATGAAACGCGTTACTGCTTGGAAGTCAGAAAGATGTTTGTTTGCGTCCTGGGAATACGTAGGTGACAAATAATGAACATGTAGATATGAAATTATTTCTACTCTCTGTGTCAAAAATAGTACTTGTATTTAAATAGGTTTGTACTCTGAAGCGCCTCACCCCCATCCCCACAGCTCTGGATAATTAGTGAGGGGATTCCTAATCTATACACAATATGGTCTGCTTCAGTGGCCGAGTGGTCTAATGCGTCACGTCTGCCGGAGACGGGGGAGATCGTGGCTCGAACCAGTTTGGGTGAACTGAGGTGAACTGGGTGAACTGAGGGTGGTTTTTTATAAAGGTTTTCCACTCTCCCTCCACGAAAATGCGAGTGCACATCCGCTAAATGCACCATTCCTCATGCCTAACACATTAGCGTAATAGGTACATAAGCGCCCGATCTGGTAGTAAGACGCTGTGCTAAATAAATATACACAATCTGTAACAGTTATAGTAGGATTTTGATAGGGGAAAAAACGTATTTAGTTATTACGTCAAGTCTTGTGATCTGCAACAGTCACCTGACCATTAAAAAAATGTATGTTTTGCCCCTCCGAATATTTTTCTGTTGCATGTTTGTTTATTAAACGATGATAAAAATGGCCCTTAAGTTGAGTTTTCGATATTGTTAAAGGGGAACTACAATAATTAATATATATTCTAAAAATAATAGTTTCAAATATGTTTTTCATTTATGTTCTATAGAAATCGATGAACTCTTTCATATACGAGTTGAGTTGGCGGAGGCCAAATCTCTTATTGCCAGACAGGCGGAATACATAGTAAGACTCAACCATCACCCATCGCATGGAAGTCCCCCTTCGACTACATCATAACGTCATATTGTGAAGACCATAAGACACATATACCTCTGCAACTGTTGCAACAAGGATGCCAGTGGAAACAGTCCCGTCCGTCAGATCACCACGAGCCCCGGAGGAGCTAAGCCCGAGTTACTTCCAAATGGGGGTTCAGCAGCCTCCTCCACCAGCATAGCTTTTAACGGGGGTACGCTGCCTTTCCCTACCAGTGATGGCAACAAGACCCCTTCCACAGACATGGTTCTGAATGGGGGTATGATGCACTCCAACGGAAATGATGACGAAATACCTTACGTAAATTTAATAACGCCAATATAAATGTGGGATCAGCTGTGATTATATTGAGAACGTATCGTTTTGCAGTGAACAAGTGTCATGAGGGTGTAAACAGCAGTGTAACAAACTTAAATTTGAAAACATGTAAGCAAAACATATATAATATTAAATATTGATGATGTATTACTAGAACAACTTCATATCAAGTTAATTGGTAACAAAATATATTCATTCAAACTATTAATGTCAACAATGTACCATTTACACATACAGTGACAAGGTAGATAATCTAATATATGATACTTTTAAAGTTCGTAACATTTGTAGGGTCAAATATTCAAACAATTATTAGATGATTAAAACGGGATTATATTTTAGAAATAATTGTTTTCAATCACTTAGTTGTATACAAAGTTTTATTTGACAAAGTTGAATGATAAAGTAAAATATACTGTTGAAAGTTAACAGGTAAAACGCACGAAAGTGTCGGGAAGGTGTAAATAATGGTGTAACAAACTTATATTTGAAAACATGTATTATTATTATTATTATTATTATTATTATTATTATTATTAGCACCGCGTCTTACTACCCGTTCGGGTTATACGTACTAACGCTAATGTGTAATGGTAGTGAGATTGTGAGATGAAATGGAGGACCTACAGTTTAACGTGGAATCCGAACCACGGTGGAGGCCTGGCATTCCCCACATTCACAAGATGTCTTGTCAGAGGTGAAGGAAGGGGAAAACATGTAAATAATGCTGGATGTGAAACTAGACATGCCTGCATTCTTCCAAACAAATTAAAGTAACAAACAGATAAGGTCTCATCAAATCTTATAAATATATTATGACCAAGTCTAACAAAAAGGAGAGAAGATTAAACGGTGGTTAGAGAGAGATGTGTGTGTTCACTTTTATACGTATTGATTGACTAGAAATGTTTAATAAAAAAAATTGTTTATTTATTAATGGTGTTGTGTTTTTATATACCTGGGCACCATTTAAAATGTATCGAAATAGTATTTTTTCAGCATTATCAAGGTGGCACTCCAAATTATGGGAATTGTTGGGGTGGTACGCCATTCAAAAAAGTTTGGGAATCACTGGTCTATACGGTACCCTTCATATTGAAATAAACCCGTGCACAATATCACCCAGGGTGCGCACCTTTGGTTTTTGCCGCTAAATGCATGTGATCTGAAACTCTTGAGATATGAAAAAAATAGCACCATCTACTGTCGACTATTGGATATATGGGCAGGGTTTGGGCAATAAGTAATATTGTAGCATGTCGGGAATTTTAATGACAAGCAACCATTTGACAAACAACAGAAAAATTGACAATCATCATTTATGACGCTGTAAACACTTCGGTACTTTTGACAAAAACAGACAGTCCTTTGTTTTAGTCGATGGAAAAGAGTTTGACGTTACACACATGCCTATTGGGTGGTCTATCTGCAAGAATGTGCCATGGTGTTTTATAGAGCGTCCAAAAGTTTGGTTGCACATCTTCTTTCGGTCATCTTAGACGTCGCGTGGGTGGCATCGACAGAGGACGACAAGCACCGGAGGTGGGTGGTAGAGAACGGTCTCTGTTAAATGCAGCTAGATTGATGCTGAAGGAATTGTTCAAAATGCCTGGTGGTGGTGTTGGTGTTAATGCCCGTCGCCATGCTAGATGTTGAATGTAGACATTTAGCGGTAACAGCGACGGCGATGGTGGTCTGATGGACTGGTGAACATTCCCGATGTGGCCAAGGCACAAATATGTCATTGGGGTGGTTCCCATTCTCAGTGTTGTATTCCATATTTTGAATGAATATAGGATATTCCCACAACCATAAAAAAAAATACCCCGTCCCCTGTCCTTTCTCAATGACGTCAGATTCCAAGATGTTAATAATGCTGGATGTGAAAATAGACATGCCGGCATTCTTCTAACAATACCTGTAACTGCTTTCCGAGTGTTGTAGTACCAAGGGCAAAATAGATTTTTCTCGAAATTCGCTCTTACGAGTTTGGATATCATTGTTACACACAAAATGACGATTTTAACTTATGGCTTTGAGGATCTTTGATTGTTATGCTCTTTGGTGGACAGAGATGCTCATCTTGTGTTCGGAGTTCCTAATGCCAAGAAAGTAAGTAGCTAGCAAAGTATATTATTTCCGCAACAATGTAGGGTATATATTATATCACTTCATACATCTTTAGAGTTTTTTAGTAACTCTGTCTATTAGAGGGGAGAAAATCTTTGGGGATCTATAATGACGAAATATTCTTATTTAACTTCAATGCAACTACTTTAAAGTTTTTTCAGGCTACACGTTTCACCTTGTATTACACTATGGCCCTATCTTATAATCTGGACCATAGTATAACAATGTTTGATACCTTTCAAACTGGTTTTAACAACAACAGTAATAACATGTTATTTTTTAAGTTGTTTTGTTAACAAACAGAGCAACAACAACAATATTCTTGTTTGTTAAGTACAAGTAACTGTTGAGAGTTTCAGCCTCATTCAAAGCATGTGAAATATAGTTTACTGCTACATAAAAAGACTGTCTTTAACATCACACTTTGCCCACCAAGATATGTCATACATCGTGGCTTTAAATTAAATCTCTTACGATCCAAATAGTATAATGATTTAGAAAGGAAGACATTACCAAAACTATCCAAAATAATGATGAAGTCACGATCCGTTTCACCTTTAAGTTAAATATTTGTATAAGTCTTATATGATGTCAAGGCCTCAAGCTCTCTGGGGTCTTCGGTCTTTACCTCAGGGGGCTCATCCTCATCCGATGAGTGGGGTGTATCCACTCTTTGACCCCTGGTGGGGGCGTAGGTGACGCTTGAGGTGGCGCCGGTGTCCAAAAAGGTGGCTGGTGATGGTCCTGACGTGGTACAGACATAACATCCACAATGTCCCCTTTGTGGAAATTGTAAGCAATACATGTCAGCTCACACAGGTACAACTCCTCAACTCTCCTGTAGGGTAGTACTTCCATCGCTCTTACCGTGTGGTAAGTAGAGTCGCAGAATTCAATGTAGCCTCACTCTTGTGGTATATCTCCGACGTGATTAGTCTAGTATGGCGTATGGGAACAGCTCTGGGATAGGCTGGATTAGATCACGTGACCACGCCCCTCACACTCTGATTAGATGTCTGCCAAATTTGGTTTGAACCCTACCATCCAGGGTGGGCCACGTCCCTTTTTGGCTATGCCCCCAAACCCAAACAGATGGTCTGGCTAATGTAGGGGTGGGCAATATCCCTTGAACATTATCATCCAGGCTGAGTAGTGAGTGAGCTGGGGCCCCGGGGGTGCTGGTGAAAAATCAAATTACACAGTTTGTAAAAATAGGGGTGCGGAGAATTATAGTAAATGTTTCCACGGACATGGAAAAGGGGGGAGTTGAAAATCACAGCGCTGTACTGAGCCAGTGCTAACACGTATTTTCCTGTTTGAACATGTTTAGTATAATCACCACCAAACTTACGCAAGACGTCATCAATGGATGTAGGTCAATTATTACGGTAATTCTCTCAACCAGGATGTCGTGTCGACTAAAGGGCGCCGGAATTGGGTTCAAAAATAGATTATGACATGGCGTATTCATGTATAGACAGGAAACCTCTCAACCAGGATGTCATGCCGGTACAACCAGCGCCGGGAGTTGAGTCCCAAAATAAATTCCGGACCCACCCGAATTTCAGAGTGATGAGAGCTCATTACCAACCAGGCTTCCACAATGCACCTATCGCTCTGTGGCGACCAACCCCCACTGGGCCAAGTCCATTTTGGGCTAAGCCCCAAACACAAAATCTGACTACCTTTTAGGGCTAAGCCCTCCTAAACCCAAACACCAAATCTGGATAGTGTATTGAGGTTAGGTTCCCGACCTCATTGGTGGGCAAATTTTGAGGGTGGGCAATGTCCCCAAAATTTTGAGCCTTACCACCCAATCCTATGCTCCCCAAACCCAAACACCCAGTCTGGCTAATGTAGGGTGTAAAGTGGTCAGGGTTTTAGGCCCTTAGCTCTCAACCTTTTCATTTATAAAATTATATTAGTTTTTCCTTTAGTTTACATATTAATACACTCAAGATACTGAGAGTACTAAACTGATAAATACATTGTTCTTTTCCATTCATCTAGGCCTAATTTAATTCTCTTTATTACTATCAAATAGTTAATTATAAGAAAGTGTGGGGTTTTATGGTAATTATAAGTTGTGTAAATCATAACCAAAGTTGTAAGCAATATATGTTTTAAATTTCAATTCATTAACTTCATTTTCAGGCCTTTAAACTTTTAATCTAATAGTTTTTCATTATTTAAAGTCTTTGTTGGAATATTAGAGTCATCCAAATTTATTACTTTTACTTTTCATTTTAAGCATCGTGCAATGTATTGATAGCTGAACCCGGAAGCTGGGAGACGCACCTGTTTCTTGCACGTGTGGTCTTTCAGGGGAGAGGGAGGTTTTGGCACGGACTCCTGGCCAATCAGTGCTTTTGGTTTAGCGTCTGTTTTTGACCTTATCTGGAAGGAAAGCGTCAGACGCGGGCACTGGCCGGTTAGCACGCAAAGAGTTAAGACCGGTAATCTCAATTAACTTATCGCAACTTTCAAGATGGGGAAAAGTAGAGGTAGCCCAGGTGGCTAAATAGTTATCTTTAGCTATGTCATAATTAGTTCGTGTGTCTAAATTAAATATTCTTGGTACTAACATGTAAATGATTTATTAAAATAAACTTCAAATTTAAATGCTACGCTAAACAATATCTTTTTTAATCGGCTGTGTACCTCTACCCCCACCATTATATATATATAACCCCGAGATGCTCTACCGAAACAACTGACTGCCGTGGATGGACTACGTAAGAAGATGAGAAGGCGAGGCTGATCATCAAATCAGCTGACAAGCGCCGACTAGGTACAAAAATGGTGTACAACGGCGGCTAGTTCTCAACCCCAGCTGATGTAGCTGTGACAGGTTACAAGGGGGTAGGCAATGACCCCTCAAATTTGAGCCTTACCACCCAGGCAAAGTAATGACCTGGGGCCCCCGGGTGCTAAATAAATTTTTTTTTAAACTCCCACACAAAATCCTACCCACAGGGACACACATAAAAACAATAAAATGGGGCAAAAAATCAAATTGGCCAAAAAATCAAATTGGCCAAAAAATCAAATGGTACAGGAACAAACAAGTTTGGACATGAATAAAACACATACAAACCAACCCAATTTCCCGCCACCCAATGACACACACACACACCTCACCACCCACTCCACGAATATAAAATCATGATTTAAAAAATCCGATGAGGGATTTGACTCGTCAGAGGATGCGGGGTTCCCATAGAACATACACGCTACTCTTCTGAATACTGACTAGTCGCCAAAAACAGTGCGTTTCTATTTCAAAATAGTTTTGGATTGTGATGATTTTAATTTCCATTGTAACAAAATTAAGATGATTTAAGATAGAATGAACTTCCTGAGATATAGCTTCAACATCACAAGCAAAAATTGAGTTTAAAATAAAACTTGCAACTGGTTCTAGTTTTCCAAACCTCGCGAATCTTCAAGCAAAGTTGACTCTCGAATGATTGGTGGATTTGAGTGATTTTTCTGGCTCGAAGTATTTGTAATAAAAAAAAGGAAGTAAATTGTTTGAAATTTATTTTATAAAAAATTGGTTCCAAAAATGTAATTTTTTCCTGAAAATAGTTAAACAGCAAAAATCCTGTGTAAATATTTGTTTCCCCCCATTACTTTACAGTTTCAAAATTAGGTAATTCAATCGTAGTAACAAGAAAGAATGCAAAATATATTAGCGATCCCGATTCCTCCAGTTTTGGATAGTAGATCATAGCCATTTCTTTTAGATAATATTTTATTTTATGAAGCAGCTTTTTAAATCATCAAACGACTTTGCCTTTATTCAGACAAAGTTGTTAAACCAAACTTACAGTCCATTTTTTCTGTAAACTCTCTGAACAGTTTCCATGTTCATAGCCCTGGTGCTATTCTTTATAAAGAGCCGTCACATTCTCCATAACAAGCTTGAGCGTGATGAATTGTATAGTCTACTGAAAGTCAAGAAATGGCGGAATCTATTTGACCAAATGAACGAAAGCCCTTATTGAATTTGGCATAAATGTATTATCTTGTAGTTGTTATAGCTTTTAGTATGATTTTCAAAAACTCCCCTTTACTTTAAAAATTGTTTTAGGTCATTTAAAAATAAAAAAGCTTAGTTGAACTGTGTCGACAATACCATTATTTTGATTTATTTGTCTGTAAATTGTTAGGAAAAGAAAATTATTCTACATTTGCACTAAGTTGTGTGTTTAACTTTGGGGCCGCCATGAGCTCAAATAGACATATTTCAAAGCACGTTGATAGTTGGTCAGAATCAAGAGCGGTTAATATTTTTTCTTTATTTTGAATTTAAGTCTACAGCAACTTTAGTAAAGGCCTCCTTCACGCAAGGCCTTAGCCAAAGGGGTGAGGGCGTTTAAAGTTCAAACTCCCTCCCCAATATTTGATGAAAAATACTACTTACTCTATTAAAGGTTTTTTGTAACAGTCAAAAAAGTATCTTACTATGTGAATCTGACTGTAGGCATGGTTGGCGAAATAGCTGGGCTACTCACCAAGGGCACAAATAGTCCCAACCCCCCCTCCTCCCTGCCATCGGTCACCTATTTTCAATACCTGTGTGTCTTATAGATACACTAGTTAAAAGTCTTCAATACATTTAGTCATGTTGAAAATGTCTTTATTTGAATAGAATTTAATTTTGAACTACTTGGGCGGGAGTAATTCAACCTTTTATCCAAGCACAAATTATTAAATCTCTAACTTTATTATAGAAAGAATAAATCATCTATAGAATTATCCAAGCTGGGTCAATGGTGGCAAAACCTTATTTATGTAAAAGAGGTGGAGAATGGAGGTGTACCTTGTTTAGCCAAAAAGAGGTTTTTGAGAGACTTTTATTTCTTCTCCCAAGCCTAAGGCGTTCCAGAGACCCTTCCCCTGGCAAACGATTGTCAATTTAGTGCCGCTGTAGGAGAGGTCTTCACCTGGAATATTTTTGGATAATATACTTCTCTAGACTCTATTTGGAGTGGTATCACCTCAGATAATTCTAAATGAGTGTTCACATAGAATATATTAGAACGGTCTTCGTCTGATATATTTTTTAATTCAATGTCTTTAAAAAAATATTTAGAGTTTTTTTAAACATATTATGCTTAAAAATATAAGAAGACGGTAAAATAAATCTAGAAAGGATGGGGGGAGGGAATTTATTTTAGGGAAAAAGACTGTTTTAATAGATCAGGGCCCACTCACCACTTATACCTTTGCCACCACTTATGCCATTATTTAAGAAGTCTTCAATAGAGATTTTCACACTTTGATGGAGAAGTATATAAGTTTCTAAATGTTAAACAAATTGATATTACCTAAATTATCTAATTCCTGCCACTAAACTACAGATATCTCCTGGATTCATTTAATATTGGAAATTTTTCTTTGCTGGTGTCGGTTGAAAGGTTATGCCCCCTGCCATTTTGGCCTGGCTATGGTCTTGCCTTCACGAGCCCACTATTGGTGAAACGTTTATTTCTTCATAGACAGCACATGATAATCTTTAATAAAGCCATAGTAGCAGAAAACTACTCCACTAAAAGCCTTAGAATACCTGGTAAAAAGAGCAGGCTCACTGTGCTAACGTTTTTAAACAAATCCAAGCTTTGTAAAACAACTTTGATCCACTGTTGATGTCAGAGTCTAAACTTACATGTGCATATTTGTCTTGCAGCTCTGTCACTCTTCATTTGTTTATTAGACACATCATCACTAAGACGGGGAAAAAACTAACATCACCAACAATTATGACCGATCAAGGTTATTTTGGTCACTCATTGAAAAAATAAAAATTTTAAATTAAAAAGACCCAATGATCAGCTTTTAGCTATGGTGTTATTTTCTTACTCAATCAACTGAAAATTGCCATGGGATCTCGATTGTTTGGTTATTGGCCCCTACCTTAAATGACTCTTAGACTAAGATTACCTTTTATGTTGCAGTTAGCATATACTACAATAATTTATAGCTAATAATGATATTTTCTACTAGGTCAATCTTTATTTTTTGTATCGTATGTCTTGAAAAGGCTAGCTTTAGTTAAATGTAGTCAATTTACATTTTTGAGGAGGTAAGGTTTGGGGCGTGGCAGGAAAGTTTGGACCCCTTCTCATGAATACATGCCTGCTTTATAAAGTTTTGTAAATACTTTCAAGATCATCAATCATTCAATGATTGACAGGGTTTGCCACCCTGATTGGTTGGCAAACTTTGACCTTGGAGTTTCAGGTTTGATCTCTTTGGGATTTTTAAATCTTTTTTTCTATTTTAGACAAATGCTGATGTAGGCCTATTTATAATTCACCCCAAAATGAAGGTGTTAAAAAGGGGGTGTGAGACGAGAGGGAGTCCTGGAATGCTTGTACTTTGAATGACTAGAAATTATCTTTCAGTGGAAAAGAGAATATTGAAAAACTGATTAATTTAATCTGCAATTTTCTTTATATCTAACATCTCACTTCTATATTATTATTTATTTATATTAGATATATTATTATTATTAGCACCCCGTCTTACTACCCGTTCGGGTTATACACACTTACGCTAATGTGTAATGGTAGGGTGATTGTGGAATGAAATGGAGGACTTACAGCTTAACGTGGAATTCGAACCACGGTGGAGGCCTGGCATTCCCCATATTCACAAGATGTCTTGTCAGAGGTGAAAGAAGGGTTTGGTAATCAGATAAATCTGTGCCGGGACCGAGGATTGAACCCCACACCCCCAGCACAGAAGTCTGACACCTTACCCCTAGACCACCAAGTCACCTATTAATATAATAATACATAAATTTAAGTTGTAAAGGTCAGTCAAGTACACACAAGTCAAAGAAGCTAATAGAAAAAAAAGGGTGGGTTTAAACTTAGAAAATTAAGTTTTTGAGTGAATTTGATTGTCTTTTTGGTTTGAAATCAATGATTAGATAACCACACTTGTGAATTCATAGCAATTTTAATTAAAGATATTGTCTGACCCCTATCAGTTCCAACTCGATCCTCTTAAAATCCATTTCCCTTAAGCTAAATAATTTAAGCTACTGGTAGCTTGTTCAGATGTTCCTTAAGCATAGTATTTAAAGTGTTTTAAGAGTTCAATAGAACAATTTTAGCGAAGAAGAGGCAGGGCATAATCAATACAAACAAAATCAATCAATATTAATGTTTCTTGTTACATATTTTATTTACACTATCACAACTTTACAAATTATAAAATTAATACTCTATGAACTATTTATATAAATGTCATCATTTATTCTAATGATTCATTCATAAATATTTAAATAAAATAGTACGGACATCCTTAGCAAAATAGGAATTACAAAAATACATTGTTATGATTTTTGTTATTCATACTATTTTAGATCCAGCCCTTTTTGTGACTTGTATTTAGTTTTTTACTATTATTTATTTTTCTCCTTGTACTAAGGCTTTTCCCACTTTTATTAATTTATCCTTTATACTTTCATTTTGATGTGCAGCCAATGTGATATTTGAAGGTGTAATATTTTATTTTATTTGTAAAGTACAAACAGTGAGGAAATGTGACAAACTACGAGAGAATGGTATTTTTTCTAGATAAAAAGGCGGAGGAAGATGGATGGCGGAATAACAGAGGAAGATTTGGCATTTTACTAAACTGACTCATCTACAAGCTGGAAACAATTCATGGTGATATATATGATGATGAGAAAAAAAAAAAAAATCAAGACCAATATGATTAAATTAAAATACCAGAATGTCCGATAAAAATCTGATTCTGAATAGGAAAAAGCTAAAGTAAAAAAAAAAAAAATATAGGAACAAACAACTTTTTACAATGAAAATAGGAACACAATTCACACTTTACATTGTTGCCATTGGACAAATAGGTATAAGTAATGGTTGCCACTTGAGAGTAAGATACCACCACACAATCCCTTAATCCAGGTTTTGTTCTGTCATAACTCTTCAGAAGGCCATAACTTTTTTTTAAAAAGTTACTGACTAATCAAAAGTTTCCTACACGAAAGGAAGAAAATGGAAATTTTATTTCCAGAGATCCTGCATTTGCCACACAATGCTAGCAAAGTGTAAAGGATAAAATCAATACATGGTAAATTAATTGTTACAAGATATACACATTATAAAAATATACATTTCACAAAATTGTATACACGAAACAAAGTTTTCTTACATTTTGAGTCTTATATAAGGAAATCTTACATTTTATTAGTAGTTCTATTCAATTCTAAGTCATCTATATTGATAACTAAACATTTATTTACAATTAAAAAAACTCCATGGCGTCAGCCAGCAATTGAGCCATACTGACCGAATGATCATCGTCTGTTGGAGATGATAGTGCCAAATTTAGCGGATAGAGGGTGTCATGTAGTTAGCCCAATGAGCCCTTCAGCTGTTAATATTTTATTTACAATACGTTATTAAAAATATAGCATACACCTAAAGTAATACAGAACAATAGAAATGTATTCTATGTATAAAAATTATGACAAAATAATTACATCAATATTTATAGAGTGGGTTGGTATATTCCTACTGAACAAGTTTAATACTTTATTTTAGGCATACACTTATTAACTTATTTGCAATATTTTAACACATTTTGTTTACTTTGGGCAAGTTAATTCTCTATTTTGTATTAGTTTCTTTATAGACACTTAGAAACAGTCAAATTCAAATAAATCTCAAACTGTCTGCGCAAAAACTAATATCTAGGCCCAATAAGGGTTCAAACCAGATCCTCTCAGAAAGACCATGATCCACGGGCTACATGTGGTCCACCACCTCTCTTTTTTCCACTTGCAATCTAATGATGATCAATATGTTTTATATGCAGACCTTCAGCTAAAATGTTTGAACAGGTATAATTTAAGAGGTGGTAAGGCAATACCTAACATTTAACATATTAACAGTCTTGGCCAGTATTGAGGCTAAGGGATGTTAGTCTCTCTTACCATGGATAAAAGTCTGTGATTCGTTCATATCATGTTTGTAAAATGACGACCTGGTTCATTAATTAATCATGAAAAATATTCCCTTAATTTTTTAGTGTATATTCTGAAGGCACTGTCAACAGGTAATTTATGCATCTGGGACCCTCTGATTATAAAGGAGTTACAAATAAATGTATTAGGACAATTTAAATAGTTCCAGCTGAAACATACTTGTACAGCGAGCATATTTCTGTTCATTGACTGAAACAATATTTATTTTAAAATCAGAGAATGAGGGTAAAATTGTGTTGGTTATGAAATGTTAAGAAAGTTAAACAAAAGAAAAACACATTTTTTTAAATGACATTCTTTCAAAAACTATTACATAAATTGTGATTTCAAACTTCTATAAAGATAACATAACCAATTAAAGCTGACTATTAAGCAGAAACATCAGTGTCTTCATTTTTAAATTTCTTTAAACATATTAAGGGATCATTTAATTAATATTTATTTATAAATCAGAGTTTGCTAACAATACTTTTTTAAAAATAAAACCTACCATAGTTTAAAGACAATATCAATTATTATTAGGCACAATTCAAACTTTGTAAAGACATATAAAAATATATAAGTTATTTTTATTAATGTCTTAGTAATGAAATGTTTTCTCAGTGTTCGGTATTTTTAATGTCTGAGTTATATTTACACTTTACCTGGTTCTGTCTTGTCCTCCATATTGTGAGACTTAAAACTTTCGAAAGTGTGCTGGGACCCAACAAGCCCAATTCTAGGGAAGCTTTCTGTGTCATGCTCCTTAGGGGGCAAAGACACCACATAAACAGGGGACGTGCGCTGAAAAAAGTTATCTCCCAACTCTGCTGACTTGCGGCTTAGGGAAGATCCGTCCAATCCTGTGGAAGACATCTTTCTGCGGTAGAGGGCAATCACTAGAATTAGAATGCAGATGATAAAGGCAGAGCCGGCCGTCAGAACGATAATCGCTGTCTGGTACGGCTTCACTTCGGAAATAGTTGACTGAGACACCACCTCTCTGTGTTCCAGTGCGATCACTCGGTCAGCGAGAGCCATCGGATTATTTGTGTCCTCCAAGAGTTTCTGACTAAACCGCGACTTGGTGATATCCGCAATGACAGGACTATAAGGACCTAGCTTGATATAAACCTTTTCTGATTTAACCTGAAAATGAGAATGTGTCATTTAATTAAGAGGTCTTGCCTTCATTTGTAAGAAATGGAAAATAGTTTGTTCCTGTAGTTGTTTTTTCAAAAGTAAGATAGCATAGCTACAATAAGCTGAAGTATACAATTTACTTACAAGCCAAGTTAGCAGATTGAGTGGCTGGGAACATGTAGAGAGAGACACTAGCTTTTGGCAGTTCAACCTCATTATTTAGGACATTAAAGCCATACTTTACGATTAATTTATGTCTAGCAGGACAAGTATGTACATAGATAGCAGCACTTGTACTGGTAATGATTAACTGATGTATTTAGGTTTGATTTTAAATTAAAATATCTACCTAATTGAGTTAATATTTCAGCATAAATAATTGTTTTCAAATGTATAATTTTCAATAAATGAGTTTAGTTAATTGAGTAAGGTAAGGATGGAGAAAAGGAGTTTATTTAATATCAAGGTCGAAAGCTTGTCTTAATTTGATGATGTGTTGATGATATCAGTAGTTCACAAGCTTTGAAATCCAAGACACATTATTTAAACAAACCCAAAGACAGTTTCTCATGATTTTGCCTAGCACTAGATTTTATTATTGATGAACCTAACTACTTCGGTTGTGTAACATTCATCAAACCAAAGTAGTAAATTAGCACTCAGACAAAACCATTAATTCAGTGGCATCTGGTGATCTAAAATAGGTCCAAGCCTAACAAAAATTATAGCCTGTTGTCTAAGGCATAAGTCTACAATAGATTTTAGAGGGGAGAGGAGGATATAGAGAGCCAAGGTTTGAATCAAGGCCAGATGAACTAATGGAAGAAGGGGAGTGACACATGGCATTCATCACTGTGTTATAACATTTTCTCCTCATTCTAACAATGGTGCCTTTCTTCTATAACTGTGTTCAATCATAATGGACCATTAAATAGGTACCTTGTAGTTAACAAAATAGATAGCCTATAATGTACTGATAAAAAAAAAAGTTTTATATAATTCCTACTAAGGATTAGCATTTGTTCATTGTAAGTACATTTTTTTAAATCTAGATTGGTAAAATGATTATATCTTGATTACCATGCTGAGTCCAAGCTTCATTGCTTCAAAACCTTATCAAATGAAACTAAATAACGATTTTTACTATCATTAGCAGTCTGATTCATATTAAATTATCTAGACTTTGGTTGGTGTTTAAAATTTAAATTTTCTCATGCATTTAATTAATTATACGAGTATTAAAACAGGTTATATATAGCCCCATTTATCATTGTTAATTTGATTTACAATAACTAAATACACAGACAAAAATAATTACGCAAACAAATTAACTTGTTGTACAAATTAAATAAACCACAAGTAGAAATTTATCAAACAAATCTGATTAAGTAGTTTTTAAACCCGTGCTTTCAATGTCTATTACCATGAGACCACAGGGTACTGGCCTCGTGGCTTGTGTTTGTTGTAACAGTATCAATAGAAAAAGGTTCAACTCCATTGTACCAACATCTCTACTTGCTACCCACCATCACTTGAGAGGCAAAGAAATAGAGTTTGACTTCCAAACAAGTAATATCATGAGACAAGGTTAAGGCGCTATAACCAAACAGAAGCAATGAGCTCCAGATATTGTTATGCTTAGTAATTCCAAGATGTCTGAATACTTAAAGTTGATTGGAATATCATACAAACATACCTACTCACATCATCCCCTTATGTGGATGGCTAGAAATTATGCCTATAGCTCAAAAAACAACTCTGCACTTAATCTACCTTCACTAACTTTCTCCTCACTTCCCTATCCTTGCATAATCCCTTTGTTTCAACAACATTCATACACCACGTCATACATACTCTTTTATCCTTAAAACTCTTAATGTTTATATTTTTCACAAATTTGTCTACAACATTAAGCCAAACTTTACATGGCCTAGCCCTTCCTTTTGATCCACACACTCTACCTTCATATATTTGATTCATCACTGAATCAACACTCATCCTTTCAACATGCCCAAACAATAGTAAAATGTTTCTTTTACATTGACCTAATGGACTCCCTTTCAAACCACACTCCTTCAGCACCCATTCATTACTGACTCTGTCAATACAAGTTTTTCCACATACATTTCTTAGATATCTCATTCCAATCACATTTACCTTGATCTTGTGTTTCTCCTGAAAAACCCACGCTTCACATCCATAAAACAATAATAGTATCAACACACATTTATATACTGCCATCTTTACCACTTTTTATACTATTTCATTCTTTGCAATAGTTCACATACATCCAACAATGCTTTGAGAGGCATTCCCCCATCTGTTGATCTCACAATTTATCCTTCTATTTTTACAAGACATTCTACACAGATGCATAAAATCATTCACGTGTTCTAACAGTTTTCCATTTTATACTAAGGTGACAATCATTTCCTGATCCGTCCTTATCAAAAACTATCACCTTAGTTTTGGGGATATTTATATATAGACCCATTTTGCCTGTAGCCACATTTATATGATTTAATGCATTCTGTAAGGCACTTACTTCCATTCTTAGCCATTGATAGGCATCATCTACATTTAGCAACACACACACACACACACACACACATTGCCCATTTGTACACTAACTACATCCTCACAAGCATACCTCATACACTTATCCATGAATGCATTAAACAACCTTGAAGACATTGCATTGACACTTTATTTTGTTTTTATTGATCAGTATAGTGATTTAAAACTTTATTTATATTATAAAAAATATTAAAGATTTGCTAATTATTATGTGGAGCTGAGACCTGAAAACCCAATAGATAAGACACCATTGCATTACTTGTCTAATGAACTTACCATTTCCTCAAGATAATAGGCAGCATCCACCTTGTTATTGCCGATGATTGAGAAGTGGACGTAGATCACGTCAGGCATAATCTCAACTTCAATTAGGTCATTTTTGAGTTTAGCCCCCAGTCCTTGTAGAATGCTTTTCAACTCAGACTCAAGCAGTTTCTCTGTTGTCTTGTTGTGGTAGTTGTAGAAACCCAGTTTGACCTCCACCGCTTCGATAGGGACTGGCACTAAAAGTGAATAAGTGTTTTTATGTGAGATATCAATTACTTTTTTACTTAAGATGTTTATATGAAAGGGACTAAAAGTACCTATAAATGCATCCAATGTTGTTAACTCTGATGCAATTGTACTCTGCCTGATTGCACAAAACAAGAAAATTAGTTGGGAATCACCGGTCGCACAACAATTCAGTCTATGGCAGTGTACACTTATCATCTGTTCTCCACATTTTGTCTTAAAACAAGAAGTTTTTCCTTAAATCCAAATCTAACATTTTATTTTGAAACTCAAACCCAAATTTAAATCCTCAAATCTATGTATAAAAATTAAAAAATGTATAGTTTTATTCACAATGGAAACATCTGGAGTTAAACAAGTATATTCTAAAATTAAACATTATTTAGTTAAAGAAATTAGCATCAATGCCATATTTAATACCATATCATTTTGAGTGAATTAATTATATTTTAAACAATTTTGTGAATTTGTATTTTATATTTTAGCTAAAAAAACTAAAATGTTGTGTTTTCTCAGTTAATCTAATTTACTCTATTGATACATTAACATTAAACATTGAAAGGAGGATAGAAGGGCAAAACACATAATTATGTAATTTTAGGGGTAAATTAATCCCTTTCTTCAGTAGAAGAAAGTAAAACACAGAAGAAGGGGACTGATGTACCCTGAGAATGTCATAATTATGTGTTAGGTTGTGTTTTAACTGTGAACTTTAAGGCCCGGTAAGTGTGTAGGCTTTGCCCTTCTATTTTCTTTTTAATGTTTGACTTAATATAGTCATTTGGCAACATTTTTTCTTTGATTGGATAAAATTGTGATTTCAAGTCAAAGCCTGCAAATTTAAAGCAATATTTTTTTTTCTTCAATTAATTTGAATTTATAATGCATTAAGATTTGGGGATTTGACTGTCCCATCTACTTGGAATATTTATAATACCGATAATCATTTGACAGCTTATAGTTACAAATATTGGTGTGCTTCTTTAACAATACATTTAATCCCAGTATCCCACTTTTAGTTAAACTTTCCAATAGAAACACACTCCGTTAAAACTGGGTTAATCTAAGTATTTTGTCTTTGTTAGATGAATAATTTTTATGTATAATATGATAGAAGAAAGTACAGGAAAGATAGATAGCTACATAAAAAAGAGTCCAACACAATATGGCTTTTACAATGAAAAGAAGAACACATTTCACACCTATAATGCTGCCATTGGACAAAGAGCTAATGCTTGCCTCTTGAAGAAAATTGATCGTTTCCACCCAGTTCCCTGACCTAGGTTTCATTCTATCAGAACTCGTCAGGAGGGAGGGTGAAATGCACAATGCAATTTACTAAAAGAAGAAACCGAAAAACACAAAAGGGAGGAAAAGGAAATTGGTAGAACATGTTATGACAAATAAAGCAAAAAGAGGTTTTCCTTATAAAGATATACTATATATTTGCATCTAATGTCCATTTCCTGTGTTTGTCCTTTATGTTATTCCCTTTACAAGTTCCTATCCAAGCGCCCTATCATTCTTTACCAATCTCCTTTTTTCCTCTTTGTGTTTTTAGTCTGCTTCACACTCCCTCCTGGTGAGTTCCAATAAAAAGAAATCTAGGTCAGGGAACTGGGTGGTAATGATCAGTTTTCTTCAATAGGTAGCCATTACTTCTTTGTCCAATGGCAACAATGTAAAGTGTCAAATGTGTTCTTATTTTCATTATAAAAAGTCATATGATGTTTGCTGCCTTTTATCTGTTTCCATCCCACTTTTCTGTGCCTTCTTCCAAACATAACATGTGTATGAAATAAGTAGTTGAAACAACAGGATTCTACCCAAACTCACGGCATATTTTGGCTCCCTTCTTGAAAGTGGTGGTGTTGGGTAGCTGGTTCCCTGCTTCATCTACACACCAGCATTCTGGGAATTTCTCTGAGTCCCGCGGGTAACATTGAGTCGGAGCAAATCTGATAAACAAAACACTCACAAATGTTTTATGATTTGGGACACAGCTCTACTTAAGTCATCAATAATGTTATATTATAGCTCTTACAATTGATTAAGGTGACCAGTAAAATGTTTCCATCGTATTCCTCCCGCTCACTTCTTTTTATTAGTTTCACAACAAATGAAAAGGATATTCTAGGATAGCATCTTGTTAGCTAGTGACTGAGCCGGAATTGATTTAAAATTGGAAATGACAGGAAAACGAAGTTTAACGTTATAGTCAACAACACGCCAGAGATAAAACCATAATTTGAGTGGAGTGTTCATGATCAAAATATGATGGCATTGCTAAATTTGTGTGTTGTTAGTATAATTTATGATTTTGTGTTTTAATAGAACTGCCCGAACTTTTCTTATATCTTCTTCAATAAGTGAAAGTTCTGCAATTACTATTTTTCTGCTATGTTAATATTAACTAATTACTAGAAAATCCTACTGATTAAAAAGGATAGGTTGAAATTTATGAACGCCTCTCATATTATAAGCCCTTAAGTGAAGTTACAGACGAGTGTGTTCATACCTGCCATGAGCGTCACACTCTACAGCATACAAGGAGTTAGTTGCAGTCATAAGTTCCCGCAGGGCCTGGCAGCGTGTTTTTCTCTCTGGGTCTTCCATCAGACCCACCTCCTTCAACAGCTCCTCCATGGCTACAAGCACACACATATACAGATTATATCTTCCTCCACCAATATCTTGACGAGATGTGAAATCTATTTGACAACAGTAAAAACAATGAAAAATAATTTAAGTGATAGGGGAGGAAACCAACCTGATAGGATAGTTAGGCTAGGCCTTAATAGGATGCAAATAAACTTATGTTTTAATCTCTTCACACACTTTAGAAGAGAGAAGTTAATTTGTTTCTATCAAGGCCTAACCTAACTCTTCTTTCAAGTTGTCTTACTTCCCTCTCAACATTATTATTTTACAGTGTTTCCACACTGTTTTAAGAGCTATCCATAAACTATGTATGCATATCAGGGAGGGGGGCAAGGGGGAATAATTCTCAGCATGAACAAGCATGACAAAGGGAGAGGGGGATTCAGATAATGAATTACATCACATTACAGTTAAGCACTGTGGGAGTTTTAAAAGTGCAACTTTGATTGGCTATCACACCTAAACTAATAACTTTAGATATATGAACTAGAGCACTTTTTTGTAGAAAATTTTATACACTACAAAAAAAGGTTTATTTTCATTTTTTCTCTATCTCACTAAGTTTACTCACTGTAAGTGATTAAAGGTAAACAAATTCCATTTTTGGGGAAATTGTAACGATTTTACATTTTTTTAAACAAATGGTCAGCTTATAAACATTCCAACACTTTTTACTTCTTTGCGTTTGTAAGTTTTGTTCCATTTCTTAGATCTCTGACAGGTTTTCTTTCCTAACATTAAGTTTCTGACCTATGTAAAATCCTGCTCCATTTGGGCAGCATTGTGTGTCAATAAACCCAACTGCGCACATGTATATCAAACAAGAATTGACTCATCGACTTCGATCCTTAAGCTTGGTAAACGCATACAAACAAGTTACAATAAAAGGGTTATAGAGGCTCTAGAATTAAAAATACTATTTAAATAGAGGGGAAAGGGTGTGTGTGATATTGTGGTGTAATATTAGAAAGGGGGCTCACAAAATTCTGATAATCGGGGGAAGGTAATGAAAAAAAATTGCATTACATACTTTTTGAACAGTTCCTTAGGATGTATCTAATAATAGTTTAAAGTGATATCCATTAGTTTTCCCTATTAATATTGTCGTGTATTATTTATCTGGTCACACATCTAGTGAACCTGACACTTCTGACCATAGATGTCATGGGGTCAATCTTGAAGTTGCGAGCTAAAGGGAGTTTCTCATAAAGTTCCCAAGTATTGAGCCGAGTCGAGCTTAAGTTGAATAGATATGTTAATTTTAAAACTTAATTATGTAAATAAAAAACAAATACAGGTTAAAATTAGATTCATAAAGGTGTATTAAAAAGTTTTAAAATCTAAAATTGCTTAGTTGTGTTCTTAAATGATAAAAAAAAGTAAGTCATAATTAACTATAGGATTGAATTTTAAATATACTGGAATGATAGTTTAAAAATTAATTAAGGTGAAGGAAGGCTTTGGTAATCAGATAAATATGTGCCGGGACCGAGGATTGAACCCCGGCCATGATAGCTACTATTATTATTTTGTAGTTTAGTGGCCTATTTAAGTGACTTAAAATATCTAACATTAAGAAACAGTCTAAGAAGGGTGCATTTTAAGAAACAACAGCAGCAACATTCATCATAAATGATGCAAAATAGTCATGTGGAAAACCACCTTCCAGTGCTACCAGTTGAGAATGAATCCATAGTCAGAGGAGTTACCCCTATTAGTTAGTTCACCCTCCAACCCTCACATTGACTCTTACCAAAGCTTGTCTTATCGGCATGCATCCTCCTGCGGGCTTGTCTGAAGTTGCAGATAGGCTGCTCGTTCCTAGTAAGGGTCCCCTTGATGGGCTCGCCATCCTTGTCTGAGCACCAACATACCCCCACGTGGTCCAAACACTGCACTGGGAGCCATCGTCCTGTCTCAGAATCACAACGAGGCAAGAATGTCGCCTTCTTGTAACGCTCAGACATCTTCTGGTTCTTTTCTCTCAGTCGCTCACACTGGCTAAGCACTGAAACACAATGGAAAGAATGGTTGGTAGGTCTGGTGCAAGAGCCAAATTTAAACATAAATAAGCCTAATCATCTACCCAAATGTAATATTACTAAAATAATTTATATAGATTGCCAACCTTGATAAATTAGATTGAAGATCAAAATTTCCATCTCTTTTTTTTCCCCCAACCCTTTTAAAAGTTTATATTGCCAATGGCTTTCATCTCCAGGTTCTGATATCTCCATTGGTGTATTCCCAACACTTGTAAATATGAATTACCTGGGCACACAGCATTGCAGATCTGCTCTGAAACAAAGTTGTTCTGGTTTCCAGCGCATCCCCCATACTGAAACTCTTCACACCTATTCTTGTCAGTGTTGAAGAACCACCGAGTGGTCTTGTTTGTGTTGCAAGGCCCTTCATCTCGTTTCTCGAAACAAACATCCCCTGTGCAACAAACACTCAGGTAAAACATGGAGCTTTGGGTAGGGGGACATCTTTATAATCCTACTGCTATCATATCATTACGGGCAACCAGAGGATCCAGGACACAATAATAAACACTCCCTTGAACTAGAGGGGTGATGTAATGTGTGTTTGGATATTTTTTAGGCATGGGACCCTTGAATCAATAAGAATATTCAACATTCGAGGATTAGATAAAATCTAAGTTTCAAAATTTGCAAAAAAATTAAAATTTAGATTAGAATTTGTTTTAAAGCTTTGAGTCTGCTTATTGGCGATTTAGGTCTACATAATTATATGAAAAATGTATCAACCAAGCCAGAGACTATTAACTTACCACTTAATTGAATGTATAAATGTTATAATAAATGCATTATTTAAAAAATAATAATTTGTTAACATACCATACATACATAGCTATATTCAGTTCACGATAGGTTTTTACCTGGATGACAGTTCGAAAATCCTATATTTAGGATTTGGGTTGCCAACACTTGTAAAAGATCACAGTTTTGTTATAAATGTAAAGATCTTTAATTACCTGTTATATATTACATTTAAAATAACGAAAACTTAAGTTTTGAAAGTGGTGTTAATATTTTTTTAAGGGGAATAAAACTATAAATAAACTTTGTGTCCGATCTCAAATAAATATTTAAATATAATTGGCCTAAATTACTATGGTTAACTATCACATTAATATATTACCATCTGTTTTCATTACAGTCATCCAAATTGATAGATGTCAGCTGTTGGTAGTGATATATTAGGGATTACTTCTAGTAACATTTCGAGATGACATCCAGGTCAACTTAGCTCGTGAATGAGTTATAATCACGCCGTTCCATTAAGGGGGAGGCAAAAAACTGTGCATATAGATAAAAATACAACTTTGTACATAATCAATTTTTAACTCTCTTCACATTTCCCTCTCCTCGCATACTCCCTTCACTTTTAAACATCCATACACAGAGTCATACATGCGCTTTTATTCTTAAAACTCTTAATGTTTGTCTTTTTCACACATTCATCTACCACACTTAGCCAGTCTTACATGGTCTACCACTTACTTTTGATCCACACACTCTTAACTTTATATATTCACTTTATCACTTGATCAACATACACTATCTCAACATTCTCAAACCAACATAGGACGCTTTTTTCACACTGACATATTTGATTTCCTTTCAGACTGCTCCCCTTCAGTTCCCATTTTTTTTAGCTCGGTGTCTTACTAACCATTTGGGTTGCACGCTTAGCACCCATTGATCACTGACTCTGTCCATACAGGTTTTTTCACATAAACGTTAACAACAAATGTTAACATTAAGTTAGTACCATTATATAGTTACTATATTTCAATTTTCTATAGAAACTTAAAAATTACCGAACAAAAAGAGAGGGGTATGAAAGAGATCAATCTTACCACAATGTTTTTAACAGTTTTTTTTGTTTAAATTCAAAATGGAGTAGGTTAGTGCTGATGCTTTCTTTACATATATTTTTTGTTTGGTTAAAGCAATAATGCTGAAATATAATTTATTTGTATTTCAATATGTGTATGACTTATTCTACTCTAGAACACACAAGAAAGGATGATGATGTCTCCTTTTTGCATTAGATGCCACCCAAATATTTTCCTCTTTTGATGGTCGGATGTCTTCATTCAACGGTGACCTGACGGTCTAGGGGTAAGGTGTCAGACTTCTGTGCTGGCGGCCGGAGTTCAATCCTCGGTCCCGGCACAGATTTATCTGATTACCAAACCCTTCCTTCACCTCTGACAAGACGTGTATTAATCACAACTTGTGAATGTGGGGAATGCCAGGCCTCCATCGTGGTTCGGATTCCACGTTAAACTGTAGATCCTCCATTTCATCTCACAATCACCCTACCATTACACATTAGCATAAGTGCGTATAACCCGAACGGGTAGTAAGACGTGGTAATAATAATAATAATAATCTTCATTCAATTTTAGCTAGTTAAATTTTTAATTATTTTTATCAATTTCAATGGATAAAATTATTTAATACAGTTGTTTATTTCTTTGTTTTTGTATCAAAGTGAACTTCTAACCCATGCAACCATGCTAGTAATAAAATTTATTTTATTCTCACAACAAATTTTGTTTGTGTTTGAAACATGGACGATTATAATGAATGTTAGTTACTAATTTTCCACAATATGTGGACAAGTAATTATGGAATTTGACTATAAAACTAAGGTGTGCTTAAATGAACTTAGTAGGTCTACTTCCACATCTGTTTGGTTAGCTACTCAGGTGTTTTAGCTTTTAATACTAGCATTGTGAGGGAGTGTTTCCCTAGGTTAAGTTGATTTGTGAGGCATGAGCTAATATAACCTTGTGTTTAAATGGTGCACCTAAGGCCTCCAAATTAAAAGTTAAGCGTCTCACTTGGTTTGGGGCAGCATACTGCATACTCGCCCAACGGACTGAGATGGCACTTGTGGGAGGAAGGGCAGGTTGTTTCGGTCGGCCCACACTGGACCACGTCATTGCTCCCTGGATGCAACAAGGGGTGTCCTCCCTGGCAGGGGTTTTCCCTATGAGGGAGACACATCGGTATTGGGGGACAAGGTTGGTCCACACAAGTCACCTCCACAAGCCGACATGATTCTCCGTCCTCTCGACAAGATAACTCCTTGCAAGGGTCCTTGCAGGAGCAAGTGCGACAACCTTGACTATCAAGTTGGTAGCCATGTTCGCAGTTCACTGAGCATTTGACCAGGGGGCACTCCACTGGAGCTATTGACACAACACAATATGTTCAAACAAAAGATTAGAGCTTCCAACGCAACACAGTCAAACAACAAAGAAGAGCTGTCAACATAACAATGTCAAGGAATAAATAGAGGCTCAAAACTAACAAATTTTCTTATTTTAACAAACTACCTAACACAAACATATGATGTGGGCAAGATCAGTAAGGCATTGTCTTAAGTGGTACTAAAAAACTTCTAAGGGACTTTGTTGGTTAGAATTATTATGGGATTGAAGCTTGGTAATCTTCAAATTGTGCAAAAAGTATGGTCTAAGATGCTAATAGCCTCTTGTTTGTATTGAGGACAAAAATAAATAAATAAATAAAGCAGCTTATGGTGAAAGAATATCAGTAATTTAAAGTTAAGGGACATTTTATTTTCTAAGTAAACATGGTTTCTTATTTCGAAAAAACAATCAATTGAAAGAAATTTTCAATTAGAGATTATTCTAAAAATTCAAGACAAATGACAATCACTAAAAATATGTTAAGCCATCGACGTTTCAACACGTATACATGTGAAGCTGTCCCTCACCTTTGCAGGAAGGTTGCACATCTGGTGGGGCCCTTGTACCCGGGACTTCTTCCCCTGATTGGTCAACGCACCAGCACTGCCGGGTCTGCGGATGACATTGAACCAGCTCGAAGCTACCGTCATGGTTGTTGCACTGGGGAGTGTACATCTGCCTGGCCGGAATCCCCATTTCGTGTGCCTTGTGTTGAAGAATGGCTCGCTGATGTTGGCATGCTGAGTAACAAACAAACATGTTTATAATATTAAAAGAAAAATGTGCAGCGAATTTATATATAGGTGCTCTTGGCTGTATTTTTTGCATGTTTGAGTAATTGAGAGAGTGGAGTTATTAATGGCATGCATTGGGCTGAAGGCCCTGTTTTTATGTAAATTAGGCAGAAGGTCCAACAAGTAATGTTCATGTCAAAAATCTCTTATGATTCAATTCAATCTTGTAATAGTTTAATTTTTCAGGCTAGGAGCAAATCTGCTTAGCATTAGTGTTGTGATACAAACTATTGTTGTTGCTTAAAATTAAGCTTTAATTACATTTACTTCAAAAATACTATCTTATTTATCAGCAAACTTTAATTCAGCTCAGAATCATTCTATTTTACTTGAAAACTAGAAAGTGTGTTTGGTGTGCCGCACCTGTCATAATGACAGGCTCAACGCAAAGTGTCCCGCAGCCATTGGAGCAGCACTTGGCTGTCGAGTTACAATTGAGATCAGACTTGCATTCAAAGTCACAGGAGCCAGACCTCACCGGGATCAGGTACGGACATTGACCGCTCTTCTTGGGAAGACCTGCAAGGGATTAATATTATTATATTATAATTTAAAATAGGAAGTATAGCCAGCACACTTTCCTTAGTGATACTGGAACATAAACTGTTTAGATGAAATACAAAAAAACAGACAAAACAAAAGTTTTAAGAACAAGCTTTCACTGTCAAAGACATCTTCTTCAGGTCAAGAGAGTACATATACTGATGCTCTTAGTTGGACTGCAAGGTTGATTGTCAACAGCTGATTGTTTTTCAGTTGCAATTTCATTGTATAGATGACAGATCTTTGATTAAACAGATGGATGGAAAAACTAAAAGTTTTGCTTTTTTTTTGTTATTAATATTAATATTATTGTTTTTGTTGTAATATTAAAATTGTTTCTTTTTAAAGAAAAACATTAGTACTAGTAAGTATGTTCGTGAGAGGAAAAGGAATTCACTCAAGGTTGGGGTTTAGTGCCTCCCTGGATTTGGATTGATGGGCCAGTTACCATATTCTTTGTTGTGAAGGGTTTCAGACTTCTTTGTTGAGGGATTTGAGCACCTTGGTGGTGTAACACTTGATTTAATATCATAGGTTTCGGGATGTGATGCTTTCTTTATTTTTTATCTTTGTTCCATGCAGATGACAATTTTCTTCTTCTTCTTAATGTTTATGTTGTGAGATCACTGTATTGTGCTTGGCACTGTTTGCATTCTAGTTGGTAGATGGGGTTTAAGATTTATATGTATGGTGTCCTTTTTAGGTGATTTATTTTATTAGTGTTTCTAGTGAGTGAATTTGTTGGTTTGTATATGGCGCAGGTTTAGCATTTGGTGAAGTTACAGGGAAATGAACCTGAGATTTATTTATTTTCGAGGTGAACATTTGGGTTTTACTAGTAAACTGCATTGATTGGTTGGTTGTTTAATGTTTAAAGCTTACACCTGTGAGGATTTGTGAAGATACTCTGTGTAATGATGAAGGATTGAAGCCTAGGAAACGTGGTTTAAAGAGATTGTTGAGTTTATGTAGTTCAGGGTGATGTTGCTTGTTTTTGTTGATATTGTAAACATCCGATTTTGAGCTCTATATATTTGACTACATCAAAGTATTTGGGGTAACGTCTATGGCTAAAAGCATGGTGTAATTTATGGTGATATTTGTAAGGTCATTGTAGTCAGAGATAATTATTTTTGTTCTAATGGTTAGGCTATGCAAGAGTGATATCTTTGTGCTCATTGGGTGGCAGCTGTAGTAGCTAGGGTATTGTTGCTGCAAGTATTTAGGGGTTTTTCTATACCGAAAAGTATAAAAGTATTAGAGAGACACCTAATGTTATGAATATCTTGCTCTAAAGAAGTGTAAGAGATAAAAAATGAAGTGGCTAGCGAAACAAATTTTAAAGAAACATGAGATTATCAATTGAATTTTTCCCTATCTGCATCTATTTAAGGATGATCTTTGATGGATAAGCTCATTTTAATATCTAGTTTGCTTGACTTCAATCAATTAAACTATGTTTGTAATCTGCATCTGCATTCAATTATTGGTAAACAATACAAGACATCCCCAAGTAGGAGGATGTATATATAGCCAAAGGGGATGATCTATTGCAAGAGGGATGATGGATGATACATTGCCAAGAAGGATGATACATTGTCGAGATGCTTTAATAAGAGTTTATCTTGCATTTTTAGCCAAATTTATTAAAACATATAAATTTAGGACGCAAAATATTAATTACAATGTTCTAACACCTAGTTAACCATATTATTTTATAGCTGATCATTACCGACTTCATGTTCTTACTTGCTGGTGAATGATACATCATGATCAACAATTTGTGTTAGATTCTTGGGTATATGTTACTACTCTTCCTAAGGTGGGCCTCTTTCCTTCTTACATTTGATTAATTCATTTTGTAGAAGAAAAAAATAAATACCTATGGTTTTCACATGATAAAAAATGTCTGAGATCTCACCAGCCTCATTGACTAGGTAAATCATATTTTACCCTCAATTTTGCCATTCCTAATGAGCTCATTATAGCCATAGAGCCTAGTTATTATTTAACTAATATTAATTCCAATCAAACAATTAACCCGAGCTGATGTCAGTTTTCAACTCACAAGCTGGCACCGGTGGGCAATAGTCGTCCTGGCAGTTCACCTCCACTATCTGACACTCTGATCCCTCCTCACAATTGGCTACCTCACAAGGGTTGCGACACTCGCACTGGGGGCAACGACTCTGGGGGTCTAGCACGAAACCATAGTCACAGCCAAGACGACAAGAGACATCAAGACAGTCCAGTTGTTGGCGCAGCGCGATGCAGTTCACAGAGATGGCACCTGCACTCCTATGAACACAAATTCTCTATTTTAACAGATTTTCAGGTTTTACTCTAGCTCAGGGCACTACATTACCCTTACTTGTTGCTTAGACTTTATAACATAGGATTGTTTTTATTAGTACATCATTAGTATGTCATTAATGTTTTATTCTAAGGCAAGCGTGTCAAACTTGTTTGATCATAAGGGGCACATTGAAAATTGAAAATACTGAGAGGGTCACATTTAAAAAAAAATCTATATTGTCATTATTTTAAGTAAAAGTTGACCTCGGTGGTCTTGGGGTCAAATGCTCGTCTTAGGACCCGATGTTCATGGGTTAAAACCAGCCAGGGTTGACAGATTTTTCTTGAGTAATAAAAATGTATAGCACAACTTCCTTAGGAGAGAAAATAAAGTCATCGGTCTCATGTTGATTGTGGCATGTAAAAGAACCAGGGAAGGTATGTGAAGATACCTTTCCTGGCAAAATTGGTAGGCCTTTTCGCTCTCGTTCATAGAAATTCTTGTGTGCTGACATAATCAGTTGGATCAGAAAGTGTGGGTTAATACCTTGAATGAATGAAAATAATTAGTTCAAGTAAAAATAATTAGAAATGTGTATCATTTTTTTAAAGAAAATAGTAGACACCTATAATATTTAACAAAAGACCAAACTTTTTTTTTTTACCAAAAATTTGAAACCTTTCAAACATTGCACATTTTTGGTGTGCAAATTTAACTATTTTTAGGAATTGGTCCTGATTGGTACACCAACCTCACATGTCAGAATTTACCAAATATCACATTTATAAATGTTGTATTTCCTAAAAGTTTGTAAAAAAATAATAGGTTTGCATTGCATGATGGCTTATCATGAGGTCCGCGAGCCACACATTATCGTGAATAGGGACACATGTCTGTTCTAAAGGAATACTGGAATTTGGTATCTCAATATTCAAAATTTAAGAAAATATTAAATTCAATTTTTTTTTCCTTCAAATTTTGAGTTGAAATTTGTCTTAAGGCCAGTTTCATATTCAGATTGAATAGCTACGCTTCAAGTGTGGCGCTATAATAAATACAGAATGACACATACCTAGACCAGAATGGAATGGGATAGTTTCATATGCGAAGCTGGCCCATTCCATTCAAGTTTAGGTAGGTGTCGTCCTGTATCTGGCATAGTGAGCGCCACACTAGAGGTGTACTAAGTCTGACTATAGAACTGGCCCTTAAAGTTTGTATGTATTTTTCTTATTAGTGGTTCAGTCCCAACATACATATAGGAAAAAGTTTAACATACAGACCAAAGACCATTAAATTAACACTTAACTGAGTGCATAAATGTATTATAAAAACAAAAATATTGCATTTAGTTACTATTCCTATTTTCTATAGCAACCTTAGAATTATTGTAGTGAAATAAAATGATTCTGTTTACCATGTTTTCTAAAATTAGGATTAAGATTAGAGGGTTGTAGGTAAAGCGATGTTTTGGATTCGTATAATAACGGATCTGGCTTATCTTTAGTGGTAAGGAAAGTATGCACCCACCTGGTGTCGGGTATCTCCGTACCGTAGCCATCCACACACCAACATTCTTTTCTTCCATCAACCTCCACACACTGAGTATACTCGTACGAGCCGTTCTTGTGGCAGGAGGGAGTAGGTATAGCCAGACGCATGCCGTCACGCGTTCCTTCCATCTTGGTAGGAAAGTCTCGTAGATACTCACACACTATGGGCAATCGATAAGATTTTTAAAAATATTTTTAAGTATTTAACATGAATCATATAAACACAACAATACTTAAATGTGCCTGGTTTGTGTGCACATCAACTCACTAGACGGAGGTCTTTCTTCTGAGACAGGGCCGGCACACACTCCACCACACTCCTCGGTCAGGCAGCACTTCATGTCCCCAGGACAGTCCTCATCTGTTTCACACTCTATCGCATCACCGCAGCTTTCCATGACCTCCACGGGACACTCCCCAGACTTTGACACAGCTGCATCTAGTACAGGGAGTCACAGTTCATTTTACATAGGATTTATTATAGTTTAGTTCTATATAGTTTATTAGCAGTACCTACTAAATGTCAGCAAATGTAAGGAATTAATGTAAAAGAACAGGTTAAAAAGGTGAGTTTTAAGGAACTGCATCAGTACAGGGTGGATTGAAAACCATTCAATGGGGTACTTAAATGAGCTGTAGGGGTGTGCACATTTTCAAAAACTAAAAACTTCAACTTTACTTCACTACTGAGTGGAAAAATATTTTACAAGCACAATTTTATAAATATTCGCCCAACATGACAACATTTTGTGTTTCGCTGCTACTGATAGTAATTGAAAAGTTTGTTTAACCCTGACATGTTGTTCTGATAAAGAGCACTAAGCAGTGGGCTTCAACAAACATACAAACTTTTGAGTCTACGAGGTTTAGTCACCTTGTCTTTCATTGATACCATTGTCTTCATCATCAGCGCAGCAGAAGCCCAGAGAGCAGGTGTGACCAGCAGCACAGGTGGTTTGAGTCTCGGTACAAGTCACAAGCTCTCCTGTCAAAGGGTCTTTCAATGGACCAGACTTACATGGGTTGGCACGACCTATAGGAACAAACAAATTATCAAACTATCCCATTCTATACTATGCTAATTAAGTAGGGATGAGGAAAGTAGATTTAATAGGAAATGTACTAATATTTTATTAGGAAGAAGAGGTGAAGACCATATTTTTTAAACTACCATTATTACACCCTATCTCCCCATCATTGGCAGTCCAGGCTGTAGCGAGAAAGACAACTTATCCCATTCGACATACAAAATGGATCAACGGGTTGTTATAATCAAATATTTCCAAGCATGGTGTTCTAAAGCTCCTCTAAATGGCATGGAAGTTAGAAAAAAAAAGTCATCTCTACTCACACACAGGCAGCGTCGGGCAGAGAAAGTCGGTACAGGTGTCATCCCTAAGAGCTACACACTGCTCTTCCGGGCCACACCGGAACCCCTGGCAGGGGTCATCACATTCACAGGTGGGACACCCTTGCGAGTCCACTTTGAACCCGTACTCACACATTTGTGCACACAGATTGGTGTCGCACACAGATGCACTGCGGCCCACTATGACATACACACACATGTACATTATATTTAGTAGAATATTTTAGAAAACATTCTAATTGAATCTTTCATAAGGAGTAAATAAATTAAACATATGTTAAGACTTAGATATTGTCATTTACAAATTGCAAAAATATGTGTTCAAATTATTTAATTTATAAAAGTGAATATTGAAAATAGATGTAATTATAATTAAAACCCTATACAAGTTGTTTATACACTAGGCATATCTGTTTTTTTTTCTTTTATAACACACTTATACAAGGTTTGGCTATTAAATAAACAGAACGATGCTCCAAAAAATTGCATTTACAAAATTACTCAATGAACATGTTATCACCTTCAATGTAGTCTTAACATATATTTGATTAAAGTTAGTGTTACAACTATGACAAGTTAACAAGTTCTACTGTCAACATCAAGGTATGGGTAGTCAGTTTGTTTTCTAGAACAATTTTAAGTTAGGCAACTGAAAGGGTTGTATAGTACAAGTATTTTCATAGCTGTAGTAGGCTTCTGGTAGGAAGGATAATATCTGACAGTTATAAAAGTTACAAAAAAAAATATATTTATATATATATGGTTTTCCTTATAGAGTTATATCATTATATATTCGCATCCATGTCCTTTTCCTGTATTTGTCCTTTTTGTTATACCTTTTATTTGTTCCTATTTATGTGTTCCATTATTCTTTACCATTTTCCTTTTTTCTCCTCTTTTGTGTTTTTTGGTTTTCTCTTTTAGGAAGTTGCGTTGATGTAAAGGCCATATTGTGTTTGTCCCCCTTTTATATGTTTCTATCCACCTTTCCTGTACCTTCTTCCAAATATAATACAATTTTAATATATTAGTATGTATAGTCATGTGATATGGAATTTTCACTTTTAATAGATAATATTCTATCAGTAGTGTTTGGTGACCTAAAATATGTCCGTAGCTAGCTAAAATAATAGTCCACAGCCCTTATCTTGTTGTTCAATGGCAGCAGTGAAAAGTGTTAACAGTGCTCCTCTTTTCATTGTAAAAGCCATTGGTGGGGATTTTGTTTTTAAGGGGACAAAGCATTTTATCAAACATTTAAAATACATTTTAAAAAATTCCCGCCAGTGTGTTCTTGGTCACTATAGATGTAAATTCACTTTACACCAACATTTTCCACACCCAAGGACTTATTGATATAGTTGTATTGGCAACTCTGCAAAGTTTGTGTTATGTTGGCTATCTCTATAGCATACTCCCTGTAACTGTATCTTACTGCTAGTAGTTCGTTGGTCTGTTTACTGGTCAGTTGTTTTCTGGCATACATTATATTAAATACACTGTTTACACTATGCCAATGCGTGTGTGATTTCGTTTCATGGCTTATTAATCCTAATAGGTTACGGGCCCAGAAAGTATCAGTGTTTATTAATATTTGTAATTGTATGATTCGTGGAAAACGGTGTAACGGTGACCAAAGTTTTTGAATCAAATTCAACATGGCGGTGGCATCTGTATCCTACACGCATCCAGGATTAAAGCCTTTTGATGGTAGTGGTTTTGGAAACTGGTTATATCGTCTGGAGAGACTTTTGGAAAGGAATGCCGTGCTAGAAATGCTAACTGTTGATCCACCAGACGTATTGGCGGATTCAAAAGTTAAAGATAACTTTTTGATGAAAGACGCTAAGGCCAAGGATTTGATTGTGCAATGCGTGGCTGATAATGTTTTGGAACAAATAAAAAATTCAAGTACTGCTAAAGTAATGATTACGTCTTTGAAGTCTACATATGTTAAAATGGGCATAATGAATCGTATTGAACTTCAGAAAAAATTAAGAAACATGTATTTTGAAGGTAAATCAAGCTTGAATGAATTTATCATCGAATTTGATAAAACAGTAGCTGAATTGAGGAATTCTGGAGGTACTATTGAAGAACAAGAGTGTATTACTCAACTGTTGGCAGCTATGCCTGAACGGTATTTACCAGTTGTGACTTCTATTGACATTTTATTTACGTCTAATACAAGTGCAGTTACGTTAGACTTTGTAAAAAATAAGCTTTTATCTGAAGAAGAACGTAATTTAAAAGGTCGTAGTTCCAGTGTTTCAAGTGCACAAAGCCATGCTTTTATAGGGCATAATAAGTTTAAAAAGAATCGTGCAAATACGTTTGGTCAACGGAATGATAATTTGTGGAAACCAAATAGGGTGATTAAACCTAAATTATTTACCGGTAAGTGCTATGCCTGTAATCAGAAAGGACACATGCGTTCACAATGTCCAAATAGAAACAATTTTGCTGGAAATTCAGAAAAAGAAGTTTCATTTTTGGTATCAGACTCTGATGGTAACACTGAGTTAAGTTGTGGAATGTCAAATAATCATAATAGTATTAATTTTGTTGTTGACAGTGGGGCAACAAACCATCTAATTCAAGCTGAATATGCGAAGTATTTATTTGATGTTCAGGAAATCTCTTCACGAATTAGTGTGGCTAAAGTTGGTGAAATAGTTAACTCTGATAGATGTGGTAATCTACGTTTGTTAACTAGCAACGGTATTGGTGTAACAATGCATAAGGTGTTGGCGTGTGACAGTTTGTCCCATAACCTGCTCTCTGTTAAAAGGCTCGAAGAAAATAACTTAAAGGTTATTTTTCATAATAAATGTGTGACTATTCTGAAGAATGACAAACTTGTTCTGAAAGGGAATCTTATCGACAATCTGTATTTTGTCACTATGAATTTGAATTCAAGTGAAGTAAATCTTGTGGATAATTCTTCAGACTTGTGGCACAGAAGGATGGGACATTCGTCTAAGTTTCCTTGTAGTAAGTTATGTGAGGTTTGTCTTCAGGGTAAACAAACAAGAGCACCATTTTTGAAATGTGTACCAGAAGAAAGAAAAGCAAAAAGAATTTTGCAATTTGTTTCATCAGATGTGTGTGGCAAAATAACCCCGACTACACATGACGGTAAAAACTATTTTGTTTCATTTATTGATCATTTTAGTCATTTTACAGTGGTTTATTTACTTGAGAGGAAAAGTGAAGTTGAAGAATGCTTCAGAAAGTACATTTCTATGGTTGAAGCTAAATTTAATAGAAGAATTGAGAGGAGGTATTGATATAGTTGTATTGGCAACTCTGCAAAGTTTGTGTTATGTTGGCTATCTCTATAGCATACTCCCTGTAACTGTATCTTACTGCTAGTAGTTCGTTGGTCTGTTTACTGGTCAGTTGTTTTCTGGCATACATTATATTAAATACACTGTTTACACTATGCCAATGCGTGTGTGATTTCGTTTCATGGCTTATTAATCCTAATAGGACTTTCTGCAATGGAACATTTTCTTAACAAACAACCACCCAATTCTAAGACATCCACCGCCTTTCTAGTGAAATCTGCCCGCCTCATACCTAAATAGAACAATTTCAGTTTCTTGGACAAACACTACATCTAAATCTGAGGGACGGCAATGGGTACACATCTGGCACCCTCTTACGCTAACTTCTTGTTGGGAAAACTAGAGACTAACTTTTTACAATCTGAACCTTTGCAACTGCTCTCCTGGATGAGATTTATTGACAACATCTTTATGATTTGGACCGATTTCAAAACCAATTTACTACAGTTCCTGAACAGGCTAAATAACCATAGCACCCTCAGATTCACCTGGAACCTTTCACAACATGCTATATTCTTGGATCTTTCAATTAATCTTCATGAAAAGAACATAAACACCACAGTTCCAATTAAAGCCACCAACCATCAACCGTGCCTACATTTCCGAAGTAACCATCCTCTTAATGTAAAACATTCTCCACCTTATAACCTAGCTACCAAAACAAAATGTATATGTTCTGAGGAACAAGACCTTGACAAACTATGTCTACAACTTTTTAAGTTTTTCATAGCCTAAGGATACCTTAATCACATAGTCAACAGCCAAATAAACAGAGCTTTATCCAATCAACAAACAACCTTCCAATGACATATCGTGCACCACTCACTATTATGAAGGACTAGACAAACTCAGATTTATCCTGAACACAAGCTACAGTATCCTAACCTCATCATCTCTCACATAAAATATATTCTTAACATTGTTCCAAGAATAACATTCAAACGCCCCCCTAATCTCTGCAACCATCTGGTTGACCCTTAATTGCCCAACAAAGCCACAAACAACAGGCCAAAAGTTCCTACACTTACAATAAATCAAGATGCAGTACCTGCAAAATTCACCAGCCCTCCAACTCATTAAAGAGCAAACTCACACAAATGGAATACCCATGAAAGGCCACTGTGGCTGTTCCACAGTAAATCTTTGATAACAGATACAATGCAACTACTGCATTGCTGAAAACATCGGTCTCAGCACAGGAACAATTACACAACAAATGAATGGTCACTGTTTTGATCCTAACCACAACAACCTTGACAAACCAGTAGCGCTTCATGCCCAAATGCATAATGCATATTATTACTTAACCGAAGTAATATGAGCCTTTTTCAATAGTTTCAATGCTTCCCAGATTCATAGGTGGAAACTTGCTCATCAATATATGGTTTCAACTTTAGATAACCCTCTCTACTTTTCTTCCAAGCAGGCCTACTCACACCAGTCAGTCATTTCTATATAAACAATAATAATAAATAATAGCTAATAATTTAATAATTAAATATAAGGTAATATAATACAACATCCATCCATCTTCCAAGAGTCAGGATACAAGTTTGAAAAGGCAACTACAAAATCCAAAGGGCGAGGGGGTGGGGGGAATCAATAAACAAGCAACAATAGTATCTAAGTGACCATGATCTACCTCTAGCCATGCTGTCATAGTCCATTTGATGTTTTACTCTCTTCTGCCGAAGAAGGGAACGGATCATTTTTCCTTTGTTTAAATAAGTACCTAATAAGTTATTTGAGAAAAATACCTTCAAATGACATCTTATAAAGATTTATTGTTGTATTTTTATCAAGTTAGCTATCTGCATATTTACATTAATTGATTAAGCATCAAGAAGATATAATTGAGAGGAAGTGTACCCATATTTGTATAGAGAGTGTGAAATCAATAATGTGGATAAACCTTGGTACACCCAGCCATTATTGATCCTTGACCTCCCTGGCAGCAATAAACAAGATTATATACAAGACTGACACCCTTGTTTATTTACCCTGTGCAGGATTTTTGCCAATTTAAATTGTGGGTAGCTTATTGAAGTTAGAATAATTTCAGTAGTTCATCGCATTTATCTTGTTTGTATCGATTAGAAGTTTCCACTCACTTTGCCTCTCCTCGGGACATATAACAGCCTTCATGGGACCCATAGAGCCAGGCTGTTTGTTACCCTTGATGTCCACGCACCAGCACACCAAACCATTGCGGCTGCACTGTCGAGGTTCAAATTCGCCTGTGAGTGCTGAGCACTGTGGGACATAGCCCTTTCCCTCTTTCTCATTCATCACTAGGAGTTCTGCCAACATCTTCTGCTGCAGGCACACTGGACAAACAAACAGCATTTTTAGTTGTCACACTAACACAGCATTAATAGCTCGTCTTTCCCCACAATTAAGATCTAGCTTAGGTTGGTAGTAGAGATTAATCCAAGAATCACTTTGTTACTCAGTTTTCTGTACTAGGAGAGTTTCGATAGTTCAAGATGAATGAGACTAGACCCACCTCAAGCTATCTAAAAATCAAAATACACATTATCACTGGGAAAATTGCAAATAGGTATGCTAGTTAAATTCATTTTAATTTGTAGTAAGGAATAAGTATGAATGAATATTATGTAACGTACTTGGTAGAACAAATTTGGTCTATTGAATGATACACTTCTTCTAAGTCAATCAACAATACAAGTTATGAAAAAAGAAATAGGTATGTGTCTTTAAGTATTTCATTCTTGAATTTTCCTTTTCAAATTTATATATCAATGGAATCTTCACAGCGAGAAAATTGTTTTACAAAAAATGATTGTTTTTTTCTACATCATTGCCTTCAAGTCATCATTATAGCTCAGGTGCTAAAAGTATATGTTGTGTCCTTATCTACCTCTAAAGATACAGATCTTCAAACTATCAAGACAGATTAGACTCAAGCAATTGAGATTCCATTGTACTTTAGAAAACAGTACAATTGAAACTAGCAAAACTATTTTGCCTGATTTAAAAAGTATACAACAAAGTTGAAAAATAATTATCTTAAAATAAAAGAACTATTAAACTGATCTCAATTTCGCTGTTGCCAAATGAAGAATGCAGAAACCTGCAATTCGATGCATTTTCTGGTTAGAGTGTAACTGTGTATCTAATTTCCAAGTTATTTCCATGATTTGATTTTTTATAGAAAGTTTCCTTGTTTGATTATAGCATACCTGTGACATTCTGTGGTTGTGTGCAGTGTTTTCCGCAATTGTCTGTCGTGCAGCACTTCTGCATGGAGGAGCATTCAAGGTCATGCTCACAGGACATCCCACACTCATCGGTGGCGCTCTTGGCAGGGCAAGACCCTGGCTTCTGCAGCTCAAAGGACGAGGGACAGCACACACCATAGTCGTGGCCTGTGAGAGATTGTGATCATATTCTCAAGAGATTCAATTGAATGGCAAAATATTAAGATGAATAAATCACTCATAGGACTGCCTACAAAGTTATACCTGATTGGACAAAGCAGCTGAAGAGTGGGGGGCAGTTGGGCCTCCCAGGAGCAGTGCCACAGAGGAACGGCCGGTCGCTGTCAGTGATTGTGAGGGGGCTACCCGTGGGACAAATGTTCTCTAGACTGCGACCTCTCTTACCTAACCAACACAAGTAAAAGAAAATAACATGTGGCTAGTCTTATGATAATACACACTTGTCAGTGATACAAAACAAGGCACAAGTGGAGTACACAGCTAGCCGTTTATTTGTTTTAGTTTTTACACCAGCTATATAATGACTTAATTTGAGTAATGAGTAAGGTACTTGGAGGAAATGCACCTGCATTCATATGGAGAGAGTATGGGAACACCACAGTGATAAAGCATATGTAGGAAACCACCCTACATTTATCCAGCCGAAATTTGAACCTCAACCTTGCAAATGCAAAATTACAATGTCTTGGAAAAGATTAAGATACACTTTAAATTATATATTTTCAATCTGTGTTATAATGTGTGGTATAATTGTATTTGCTACACTATGGGTGGTACTATCTTGAACTGACTTAAATACTCTTGAGACTCATACTGGTAAGTAATACAGATTGAAACTTTGATAAAGCCTGAAAATGTACTTACACTTCGGCACCGGAGGACATGGTTGTGAGGCGCAGGCCACATCCTCCACCTCACAGCGCATTGAACCAAGACACTTCACTTCGCTACAAGGATCCCTGCACTCACACTTGGGGCAGCCATCCTCCTGCAGGGCAAACCCATGAGGGCACAGCATGCGGCACTGGGCGCCCCCACAAGTCCTTGGGTCTGTAACAATATGACACATACATAATCCCACATGTGTTCAGCAACAACCTTTTACCAGATTACTGTTAATTTTGTTCAGAGAAATATTAGCATGTCATGGGTAATTTTTTAACCACAATTATATATTATAAATCATAAGTGGGAAACAACTCTCAACCCACTTGGCCAGATTCGAACGTTGACATCTTTAATCAGCCCACTTTGAGTTTGATGCCTTATAGCACTTATTCACTGATGTGACCTATTGAAGTGTTGGATGGAACAGGAACAGCATTATATGTACCAATATTTAAATATGGTGTGTAGTGCCATTAGCACCTATTTGAGATTTTAGCTTTATATTCCAAAGAAACAAGATGAGGTAATTAATTTTGATAAAGTACACTGGCATCTGCCTCAAAATATGATGAAAGCTATAATATATCAAAAAATGAGATAAAGATTGGCCCCTCACCTCCTAGGTCAAAGTTCATTGCACTATCTTTGATGTTAGTAATGACTTTTTGAAGATACAAACTGTGATGACTCACTTGAGCAGTTGACAAGAGCACGTTCAGACACTCTGGTGCCCTCCAGCTCAAAGCCTGCCTTGTCCACACACCAGCACAAAGAGCCTTTCGCGTTGCACTGCACTTGATCAAAATCTCCCAGACTGTTGCACCGAGGGATACGCACAGCGGTTCCGTCGGGACCCAGGGCTCGGGCCTGACGTGTCGCCTCCATTTGGACCTGCTCACAACCTTAACACAATAGTGGGCAACACTCGTCAGCAAGTCAAGGAGATATGGTGGCTCTGGCCTCCAAATCAGATGTTTTAGTAATGGAATCCTGATTTTTGATCCCAAGTAAAGTTTCATTGGCTGAAATACGAATTGTTTAACAAGACCTCTTTATAACAAGGTCACAGGAACAAATGAACCAAGCTTGTGTATTAAGGTGAGGTGTAAGGGAGCACTACTTAAGGATAAACTTTTGGTGGTTCTTTTGGCCAAATTAAATTTAATTTTTCTTCAGTAGCTATGTTGGTTTAATTTTCTACATCTATAAATATCAAAAGTTCTTTTAATCCCATGTAAAAAATTGCCAGATCTGTCCAGATCTAATTTTTCCACATTGGATTTAATATGTTATAAACATTCTAGCATTTGAACAATACTTTTTAAATTAAGGAAAAAAGATCCTGATCAAATGTGGTGATTAGGGCCTTTTAAGAAAATATGAGGGGCCCTTTTGTACAGCAGTTTTTCAGTTTTAGCATTAAGCTGTTAATATAATATATTGATAAGTACTCTGTGTTTATGTTACTTAATAATTTCTCATGTTTTATGTAATATTGATCAACCCATTAAATGACTGTACTTTATTAAATGCAAACAAATTAAGTTTAAAAAAGTAAATTCCTCTTTGTACCATTGCACTGTTAGTTTTCTGTGGACCGACAGTGGTAACACAATGGTGGTGTATTCTACTGTAGTGCAGCATATTCCTCGAATAACGCAAATCTTAAATTACATAAAGTTAGGGTTTTCAAGAATCTGGAATATAATCTTATCACTAAGCTAATACTTATTGCTGTTAATCATCTGTACACTATTTAATGCAAAATTTAGAATAACTGTAAATTAATTTAATAATTTTGGGGGGAAATGTGGCCACCTAGAATGTGAGGCCTGGGGCAGCTTCCCCTTTGCCCACCCTAATCACAACCCTGGTGGTGACGCTTATGGCAAGTAGTCAAGAACTGTTGAGATTTATGGAATTAGAAAATTAAGATTAAATAGTAAGCATTTTTTATAGTGAAAAAAATAATTTGTTGGGAAAACAACATAAACACAAAATTTAATTTGGGGTCTCTTCTGCTTCTCTTTAAGAAAAAACAACTAAAACATTCAGTGACTTTTTATAAATGTTAATGTGTTGATTAGATAAGACACTGTCGGTCCTAATGCTCCCAAAAGGGAAGCATGAGAACTAATTAACTAATGTAACCGACTCTACAGGGCACACCATGATTTTAACCATACCGTACATCAAAGTGACTGGTTGTCACATTGCACAAAAATATTGAGATTGAGAGGGGGTGATTAGTAATGAAAGGGTTTCTAGAGATGTGTTGCTGTCCCACTACTCTATTAGGGGTGGGAGCTGGGAATCTCCTGTGACCACTGGATCCCTCTTCTCGTTTTTCCGAGCAGGACTGGGCAGGACTTTGAGAGGGTCTCGAGTCAAATATTTTCTAATGGACACTAAACTACTGTACTCAGTGGTAGCCCATGGGGTGCTGCCAGATTAGATATACTACTTGAGAAGACTTTTATTTTGTATGACAGCATAGCTTGGGATTGTTTCCTGGTAGGATAAAAACTTGATCAATTTGAAACTGGGTTTGTTCCCTTTCACAAAGGGATAGCTTAACAGTTTAGGCTCTGGTTATCTTGTAATTTAATTGGGAAAAGTCATTAACAGACACAACACAGGTGGTAGAGCAAATTAAAAAAACATACTGGTTGAAGAAAGTCAAGGACACATATTAAGTGGTGATGAAATTGGAAGGAGGGGAGGGCTTGATTTTAAAAGTAAGCACATGTTTGTTTAGAGTAGCGTGACCCAATTTGAATGCTAAATATTGTAGAT
>CABFOW010003583.1:0-26628 GCA_902141385.1 Timema californicum
GAATGTATCGTAAATATATATGTATATACAGGACGTACGGTAAATATATATATATACAAGATGTACGGTATATATATATATATAGAATGTATCGTAAATATATATATATACAAGATGTACGGTATATATATATATATATATATATATATACAGGATGTACCGTAACATGTGAGACCCACTTCAGTTCACTCCTTTGTTAATATTTCCTTAAATCTTGTGCAACCACAAGCAACATCAGCTGATAAATATATATATTTTTTGCTTGGCTATATCTTCATTAACTGATTCAATTTATCTTTAGATAAAGATGCAATCCGTTGAAGTGACTACTTCACTTTAGTCTGCAGCACTTTACAATAGTATCAAGAACTCTCTTGGTTTATTTAATTAAAATACCATAATAAGCCACTTGAAAAACTTCTTTCAACTGTAAAAGGTTTGTGTAAAATGTAAAAGTAAGATAAAAGTATACAAAAAGGTGCTAAGTCAAACTAAAGTATTTTCATTTGTTTTTACTCAGCGTATCGACCTGCGCATTCATAAGTGTATCGTGTTACGTAAGAAAGGAATGTGTTTTTCAAACCTTTTGACTAAAGAATACATAGTTGTACAATATTAGTACTTACTCCATGTGCCAATTATTATCACTCACTGATATTAATGTTTACCCACTTCAAGATAAGTTAGATACTTGAAATTTGGCAAACTTATAGCTTATAGCCTGTGACCGACGGTAAAATTACAAAAAGTTAAAATAATTAAATTTTTACCCCCCAAAAAAATCAAAATGGTGGAGCATCTTTAAAGTATGTGTGGACCTTTCTTTGGAGATCTCTTGTGGCTAAACGCTAAGACCTATACAAAAAAAGCTCTGGAATTACATTAGTTTACGTCTACTTGCAAAGAAAACTCACTGAGGGGTTAGGGTGGAGCTAGTCATAATATACAATGATGCGTGTAAATGTTTAAAGAGTCACCCATCCAAGCGTTATTTGTTCGTAATTGGCTATTGAAACTATACAATATTGGCAAGGATTAGTAGGCGAGGTAAAAGCATGTCTAGAAGCTTCATATGGTCCAAAAGTGTTCCAATTTAACTTATGTATATTGATTAATATTGAAATTTAGCGAATGTAATGATATTGGTTTGGATCACTCTAAAATATGTAAAAAGTCATGGATGAAGGTAATTTTCCTTTAAAGTATCATATGTAGAGTATTCTTTTATGATTCATCCATAAATAAGCACGTGCTTTTCAGAAATAATGTGAAAAGGATCACACCATTAAAATATATTTCTTATACAATTTTTCCTGTTAAAGGAACAAATCCGCAGTATTTGGCAAAAGACGTCAATTTCTTATACCAATAAGAAGCTAGCCTTCACAACACCTGTCGCCAGGAGACTTTCTATTAGTTAGTTTTTACACTGGTGACGAGGGGGCCAAGAAACAAGGAGTATGTCATATATAAGCCGTTGTGCGTATGTTTAAGGCATCCGCACACACACACACACACACACACACACACACAAGCAACGCAGTCAGGGACTCAAAAGTGCACTAGCACTGGCACTCGCAGTCACAGTCTAACACAGAATACAATAATTTACGTTAATATCACAAGTGTGCATTGATATCAAGAATTTAATTAGAGTATGTATCAGTAATTAACAGATGTCATTTGAATAAACCTTGTGAAACAACAGCCATAAATAGTTCTCTTTCTTACATTTATTAAATATACCGATTTAATTAGTGCTCGGCCACGGGGCTATAGACAATCTAGATATTATCGCAGCAATATTATATCTGGATTCAATCCGTAGTGTTTCACGAATTATAATATATTATTATTTAACCTGAAAAAAAGGTGTTTTATATTTTATAGTGTATGTCATATGCGTAAATTATAACAACAAATATATATCGAAATACTTACCATTAACTGTAAAGAAATATTACTATAAAAATACTATTATATTTGCAAAATTAAATTCTCATTAATAGTTTGAACCTTGAACAGTAAATTGACATAAAAAATGAGCAAATAATTTTTATCAACTTTGCAGTTTTTTAAATTTTTCAATTTAAAATATTGAAATTCGCAAATAAATTTGAAATATGTTGAAATTCATGATAAAACCAGTAAAAATCGAATTTCGTGAAGATTCCACAGTTGAAAAAAAGAGCTTAAAACCACCCTTTAAACGCTTTTTTTTTAAATAATATTTTTCACGATCGTGAAAAGTTCAGGATTCTACTTACTATAAGCATATGTATTAATTACACTAATTAGCTAAAGATGAGAAAGGTTGAATGTTTTTTAGAAGAAGTGTTTCCGCATTTGTCTGAAGATAGAGTGGAATATCATATAGGAATAAACGTCCTCAGTACACCCTACAGGGATTCGAACCCTAACCTTCTTGTCATCACCAGGCCAGTCAAACACGAGAGTAGCGCCTTACACAATGCAGCCACCTAATCATGTTTTTGATAAATTATACTAATGTTTTCGAATGTTCTCAATGTTGACATTAAAAAAGTTTTTTTTTAAAGTTTCCTCCTAATAAAATTATTCCATACCTTGTAACAAAATTTATTTTTGATATTAACTAAATGGTTATATGTATTGTAATCCAATTATAGATTCTCCTAATTACCATCAAGTCACGTAAGGATTATTTTGTATAGTTTTAATTGGTTATATTCCTTTTACCTTCAAAATCCTCTTTTTTGGTGACGTCAGTCTTGATAAAGATGGCTGTTCCTGCACCGTATTTGTCATTAAGCGATTTGACATTTTTCACGCCACTGTTTTCATCTATATCCAAAATAGACACGTGCTAAAAAAAAAGGTAAACAAAAATATACCAATTAACATAATAGTACGATTTACAAACCTTAAGAAATAAAAGGTACGACACATTCGTATGTATTTTACTCATAAGCTGTTACAGTTGTTGACAAAATTTTCTAAAACCAGTTGCCTGTAAACTATTTCTAATGGAATTTTCCTCAGAAAAATAAAACATTATTTTGAGAATCATATAAAACTATTTTCAGATAAACATTTCAAATAAAGCTACAATAAGTATTTATTTAAAAAATACAAATTTTCATAAATCAAGTTTTATTTGTCGTATCAAACACTTCATAAATATCCATTCTAAACAAAATCGTTGGTTTAACTAAATAAATTTTTTTAAATCCCACGACAGTAAACTACACTTAATTTGAATGCTAAAATAAAAATAGTAAAAGCCCCGAGGTAAGCCCATATAATATTTGAATATTTTGTTTAAGCAAAATACTTCGAACAATTTCAGCTATAGTCCCATGGAGACAGACAGACAGATAGACTTAATAATTGTAAGCCCCAAGTCTTTATTCTTTTAGGGGTGGGTGTTTACGGGGACACACAAAACGTGAAGATTCATCACAATATGAAATTAGAAAATGTTCGTGATTACAATACTTTATCTATATGATAAAATGAACCTCTTTGATAAGAATGAGATACGAATTATAAGTTCATTTAATCTGGTTTTCCGGCCACGTGGAGGCCGAAATTTGTTTTCTGGTTTGGTGTACTGACACTTTTTTATTCGTTAATGGTTTCCTTCTTTATCTTGCTCTACACAAATTCGTATGCACTTACTTTAAAATTCTACCTTCCTATTTCCCCAACCCATTATTGTAAATGCGGATAGTTCGAACAGGTAGAACGACGCAAACGAAATAAACGCGTGGATTTTGCAAATGTACAGTAGCCCCGTGGCCTCTTTGGTGCTGACTGACAGCTCACAGCTGACTTCTGACAGTCAATATTTAGGTATACCTAAATGTTGACTGTCAGAAGTGACAGCTGTTAAACACACGTTTTTGCAGATCATATGGTTCGGCGTAGGGATACACTATTTGGTTTGGTAACTTTTCAAAGCTGTCAGCTGTGATCTGTCAGCCAGCACCAAAGAAGCCGTGTGGCTACTGTACTTTCTTTTCCCTTCCCGCGCAACGGTAATGAAGAAATGGTTGCCCCGTGATCTATATGTGACCAGGGTTTCCATTGTGTGTAGCAAATAGATGGTGTTTCATTTTGCAGGGGAGTAATACAGAATAGTGGGAGTGTAGGATACGCGAGAAAAGGTAAGTGTTTTTGCAGTTTTTATAGCAAAACATATATTTAGCCACAATAAATCAAATATTTTTCCAATAGAAAAATAAAGTTTAATTTTCTTCATATAGTGATATCGACGGTGCTTGAATGAATATCTGCCATGAGCATAGCAACATTTGATGAGAAACTTAAAAAAAAAAAAAAAAATNAAAAGTTGTCATGAAATCCCAGGACACCCTTGACTGATATTTAACAACAGTTGATATCACCATGTGAAGAAATTATACTCTATATTTCTACTGGAAAATGGTTTGATTTATATTGACCCAAAAAAGTTTTGATATAAAAACCGCAAAAATACTGCCTTCATCTCGTTTCCCCTACATACCCACCTAAAGAGACACGTAATGTGTATGTGTTTTTGTGAGATGAAGTTAGAGTGATAGAGTGGTTTAAAATAAGGGGTATAAAAGGAGTTTTCATCACGTGTGTCCTTTGGGTTAACTTGCGTCATACGCCTTTTGACAGCCATTCAATCTTCCCTAGAATGCTACCTCCATCCATCAGCTGTGATTCAAACCAAGAAATATCCAAGTGTACATCAACGGATTCGTAATGACCGTCTCCTTCTCTTCTCCGTCAAAAGATAGACGCAATAAATAAATGCACACAGTTAATGACGCACAATTTTGGTTCCAATTTCTACCCGCTTCGGTAGACGCATGGTCTAAGCCGCTACTTTCATAGTAGATTAGACCGCCAATGATGGTGAGATCGAGGTTCAAATCTCATTCAGGTGTATTTAAGGTGTTTTTTCCCTAAACGGGTTTCCACTCTCCCTCCAAGCAAATGTGGCTACACTTCCTCTAAATATAACCTTCCTAATCCTATAAGCGTAATTAGTACTTAAGCGTATAACCCAAACAGGTAGTAAGACATGGTGCTAATAAAAAGTTACAATTTTTTATTTTGAGCTGTTTTCCTTTCCACCTCCCCCTCTCACATCATACTACCCATCCGGGCAATACGCATATGTATAAAATACGCTAGTGGCAGTGATGAGTAAGTTGGAATTTAGAGCGAATGTAGCCGCATCTTCAGGAAGGGAGTACGGGAAGCAATTTTGGTAAAACCACCCTTGTTACTTCAAGTTGGGATTCGAGCCCGGACCTACCCGTCACCAACAAGTGAGACCAGCATGGGTTCTAACAATGTTGACATTAATTACGGTATCATGTTTTTTAAGTGCTACTACGATAAAATATTCACAATGGTTCCAGTATAGTTTTATTAAACTTTCAAACTCGTTTGAATTGAAATTTTGTGGATATAAGTCGATGCTGTGAATCTAAATGACTAAGATGTTCCGCTCGTACACTTCATACCCTACTCGTACACTTCATACTTATTTACTCAAATGGGTGACCTAGTGGCCTATGGGGTAAGGTGACAGTCTTGCTGAGGGCCCGGGGTTCGATCCTCGGTCTCGGCACAGATTTATCTGATTGCCAAACCCTTCCTTCACCTCTGACAAGACGTCTTGTGAATGTGAGGAATGCCATGCCTCCACCGTGGTTCGGATCCCACGTTAAACTGTAGGTCCTCCATTTCATCTCACAAATCACCCTACCATCATACATTAGCGTAAGTGCGTACAACCCGAACGGGTAGTAAGACGCGGTGCTAATAATAACATTTACTCAAATAGCTTTTTTTTTTAGAATGGACCTTTATTTCTTAAAATGAGGGATTCATGCACCTCAGTTTTATTATTTCAAATTTTAAATATTCTGAGTTCGAACCAGTAGCTTAGCCAGTAGTGCATATTCTCAAAAATATCACAAATATAAGAATAGGAGTACCAAGCTCAACTCCTAGCATTACCAAAAAAGTATCGTGAGTAAATTGTCGACTTTTGGAAAGGATGTTTATTTTATATTAAATTTTATGTCACCCTTTCTTATTATCTGTTCGGGTTATAATAATTTATGATACTTGCTTTCTTGGGGTAGATATGAGGAAGGAAGTATTTTAGAGGTAATATACCCGTATTTTCATTGAAGGAGAGATATAAACTATTACAGGAAAAACCACCCTCAATAGGCGCATCCGAGATTCAAACCCCGATTTCCCCGTCAACAGAAATCCAGTATAACACAAGTGTGACGCCTTAGACTGTTTGGCCACTCTAGTGGGTGGAATAGATGTTGTGTCTGTTCTAATTTTAAGTAAGTTCGTAAGCCGTGTGATGATTTAATTAGTTGGGTAATAAAATGCATTTTAAAAACACCTAATAAAACAATATTATTATTCAGTCTTATTTCTAATGCAATGAAAGAAGGGTCAAAATACTTGTTGACTGACCTTGACACCATTGGCTAGAAGCGCCTTCACGTATTCCAGACCAATGCCTGTGGACGCACCCGTTACAAGAGCAACTTTTCCTTTCAGATCCATGGTTCAAACCTGGTCAACAACACCATACACTACCATGGGAACTATTACATTGAAAAAGTGGTGATCAATTAAATTTAACAAAACAATTAAGTTATTGATATCAAGAAGAATACTGATAAATATGATTTAATGTGGTATGATCATATTTCGCGGCTAGACTACATCAATCGTAGCCCAATATCCAGGGGGGTGGGGGCTTGTGGGGCTGACGCTTCCTCCTGAAATCTAAACAAAAATATATAACAGTTTATCCATGCTTTAATTCACTAATATTATTAATATTCTTTTTATGATTTTTAATAGGAAATGTATTCGTTTTTATAAAAATGTACTCTGTGTAAAATTAGTATGTTTTCTATTAAAAGTCATAAAAAGAGTATATCAATTACTAGTGTATGCAAGAATGGGTCTACTCTAATATGCTTTTTAAAACCCAACTAACCAGGCCCTGGCAACCATTGGGGTAGTTCCTTTTCGGGAAAAATACCCAAGGTACCCACCAAGAATCGAACCCGGGGCCCCTAGGCTCGTAGCCAGCTGCACTGACTACTATGCCACTGGGCCGGTTATTTAATGTGGTGTAAAATATGTTCAAAACTACATAATAAAATAAACTAAGCTTTAAATAGACGATTATATATTTTTCAAAGATCGTTTGGATTATTATAATAAATATATCAGAACCAAAAATTCTTGATTAATTTTTAAAAAAAAGCTGTTTGAATCTTGATAAACATTATGTTCATAAAATAATTGTATATTATAGTTTTTTCAAAATAGAAATTTAAAAAAAATTAAATCGTTTAAGATTTATTTTATTGTATTATTAGTAATGTGGCAAGTATATTTTATTTCAAATAATTTATTATTATTACTATTATTATTACTATTAGCACCGCGTCTTACTACCCGTTCGGGTTATACGCACTTACGCTAATGTGTAATGGTAGGGTGATTGTGAGATGAAATGGAGGACCTACAGTTTAACGTGGAATCCGAACCACGGTGGAGGCCTGGCATTCCCCACATTCACAAGATGTCTTGTCAGAGGTGAAGGAAGGGTTTGGTAATCAGATAAATCTGTGCCAGGACCGAGTATTGAACCCCGGCCGCCAACATAGAAGTCTGACACCTTACCCCTAGACCACCAGGTCACCAAATAATTTATTAATTGTATACAATGTTTCCTTATTTTGAAAAGAAAAGAAACCCTTTATTTAGTTATTTTAATATATTTAATAAAATATTATACATCAAATCAGTAGCGTATGTGAAGGCACACCTTATATCAAGAAAATGAGGTATCGCCTTGGAGAACTTGTGTTATTTTGTATTTAGAGATAACATTTAAAAATTGTTACAGTTTTTAAATTGTTCTAGTCAATCAAATTTTAAATTCTGTAATTTTTAATTTTAAATCCAACTTTCATACTATTTTCTACAACTAAAATAATTATATATATTTTTGTGTTATATTAAAATTATTTAAAATTTAAATGTATATCTATCCCGAAATACATTTTTTGGCAAGTCATTTTTAAACCCCAAAAATATATTAAGTGGAGGGGAAAAGGTTTAATTTTATAATATGTTATGTTTTACCAGCGATATAAAAGTTAATAGACACATAAACAAATATGGCGCTTAAAATATACTGAAACTCTACTCAAAGAAGTTTGGTTCACGGCCTGAAAAGCCAGCTAAAGGATTACAATTTATTTAGAGGTTTTTAGATTAATTGGCCGTGTCGATTGCGAGTATAAAACCTATATTGTGGGATGGTGGGCGGGAGGGGAAAAGGCGTGGCGTGGCTTAGCAACCGACCAAAGTATCCCTTCTGCCCCAACAAGAACAGATGGATCACGGAAAACGTAGATGGCGCTAGCTACAAGACAGGTCTTGCGGAAAAATTATACGTTTGGAAATACCCGTTTTCTTGAGAACGATTGAAATTTTCATGTTAATATTTTCAACATCCCTTCTAAGATAATTTATCGATGTTTATTAATTGTTACATTTTCTTATTTTTTGTTATGCAGCCAGGAGTTTTATATTGAAAAATGTCAAAGTTATTGATATTTTATCACTGTTAAAATTATAGAGAAGGTGTGTGTCTATAAAAAGTATAAAATAATCAACATGCTTCTATTCTTGAACAAACCGTTTCCGAATAGAAAATTGCAAAACAATAAACATTCCAGAAGATAACCGTTTGTTCCCATGGCTCTGCATTTCCACGCCAAATGAAAAGGACCAATCGCCTTAACACCTATTTGTACAACAAACAAAATATAGTGAAGTCTTAAAAACATATCCTATAATTGTTGGTAATAATTTAGGGTCAACTCATAGAAATTAAAATTGTTGTTGCAGTAATATGTCAAAAGAGGTTTTAATCGGAAACATTAGTACTTATATTTTGGGGTGGTTTTTAAATAATTTTACTTTTGAGAACAAAAGTTTACAGTTAAGAGCAGTCATAGAAAAGTTGATGCACGATGCATCAACGAGCAAGCCGTAATTTAATTTTCATAGGAATGGCTTTTATTATCTCACATACAAGTTACTACATATATCAACTTTCACTTATTCATACGTTAGGTAATGTGATTTGCAGTTTGATTTTGATATAAACCTTCAAGACCTATAAAATAACACTTATAAAATATTTTTTTTTTATTAATTTTAACCGAAAAAAGAGTTTGTAATTTTTAAAAAGCCTCTTTCTATCAAGATTATACTGTTATAATAATTAAAATGTTAGTAAATTTGTTGTCTGACAACAAATTGTTCAAGGGGGTGGAGCGAAGAGGGCGAATGCTTTTGCATTTTTTTATGGCAAAACTTATTTTTTGACAAAATAAATAAAATATTTCTCGAGTATAAACGATGTTTAGTTTTCTTCACATGGTGATATCAACAGTAAGTGTTGAATATCTGTAATGAGCATAGTGACAAAATTTTCAAATGAAGAGAAAAAGTTGTCATTAAATTCTAGAACACCCTTGACAGATTTTCAAGAACTGTTGAGGTCACCTTGTAGAGAAAATTAAACTTTATCTTTCTACTGGAAAATTATTTTATTTATTTTGCCAAAAAAAAAAATTCTATGAGAACTGCAACAACAATGCATTTTTCTCGTGTCCCTTTCCACCCTATCTTAAATAAAATCCTATTTTATTTGAGCTTCTATCTAGTTCTGTTCTCTTGATACTTACCAGCAAGTTTTGTTAAACGTTGAGACGCACTAAGCAAGCCAACTTAATTAACCAACTGAATGTCTAAGAGGGCTTCGTCCGCTGTTTAAATACTTTATTTCAAGTGATGAAACTAGTGGGAGTATGTCAACCCCCCCTTCCTCCTAATCATAACCCTTCACCGCTTCTTTTATAGTAGAATACGTACCTGTCATTCATTGGCATTGATGGCCATCTGGATTTGAAGAGCAAGGCAATCCCACCAAGGTGATAGACCGTGGAGGGGGTATGGGTGGGGGTGGGGGTAGGGGGTGCGGAGGCACTCGGGGAATCTGTTTCCCTACGAAGGGTTTGCCGCTAGAGGCGGATGCTATTCTGGGTATCAAATCTGAGGGAACTGCACAGCTACTATTGAGAAATACCGTTTCATTTTTATTTATTTTTATCAGCATCTTATTACATGTTTAGGTTGTACGCATATTTTAGCTAATAATAAATAAATGTGAACAAAACAATATAGAGTAAATGTGGACGCATTTGCGTGAAGGGCAAGTGAAAGACACCTTAAGACAAAAAAAATGGCACTTCAGTAAACCCAGTCGGGATTCTAGCCAGGTCTTTCCAATTATGGGTAAAAAAAAAAAAGGCTATAAAAATACGAGACTGACGCCATAGTCTATGTGCGCATCGGTATGGATTTAATTTATTTGTGAGCAGCATTGGTGGGTACGCGGGCAAAATGTATGGCTCATCTAGTTTGGTTTTCTGGTGACGGCGAGATCTAGTTTTGAATCCCAAACAGGTGTTCTGATTTGTTTGTTTTTTAAATAGTTTTCATTTAGCCCTTTATTAAATTCGAGTACACGCCCTTTAGTAAATTCTACCTTTCTCATCCCTACCCCACTAGTGTAATTAAATGTCATTTTCTTAAATTTTACATGTTTTTTATGACTTTTTAAACTTTATAAACATTTTAATAAAGTTATGAATATTTACTTTTATAATAATATTGAACATAGCTTTGTGTTTATGATTTCAACTGTGAATTGTTCTTGGTTTTAATATATATTTATTAATCTGGTCCATTCATTTTTCTATGCATTTGTGCTTTTAATTCTAATTATTGTCAAACATCGCTTAAGAATATATTATATCCATAAATTATTAATCCCAAAATAAGCCTTAACAAACTCGTTGATTTATGAGATATCTTAAAACAGTTTACGATAATAATTAATACAATTCAATACTTTTTTCTTTATCTAGCAAATTAAAATAAACTGTCTAAAGATAAATAATTTAAATATTATGAATTTATTACGTCTTATAATGGGGTGAATTAGCTATAGACACTCTGGACTAATTAAGACAATGCGTGTTAATTTCTAACTAATAAATTAGTTCTGGCTGAGTGTACTGATGGAAGGTTTTCCTTAAATGGTTTTCCGTTCTTTCTTAATGCAAATGCAAGTATATTTATTTTCAATTCAACCTTCCTCGTTAATGACACACTGTCATAATTAGTACAATCATTTGAGTACAACCCAAACAGGAAATAAATCATGGTGCTAAAAAAATAACTAAATGAGCTGGGGGAGATAGAGAAGTATGAGGAAAAGATGTATATATTTCGACGATGAGATAATAAAGGTAGGATGTTGATAAAATATATTAATATGGCAAATTTGTGCTTGGTACAGTAGCCCCATGGCTTCTTTGGTGCTGACTGATATCTTTGAAACGTTACCAGACCAAATTATGTATACCTACGCCGGACCAAATGATCTGTAAAAACATGTGTTTAGCAGCTGTCACTTCTGACGGTCAAAATTTAGGTATATACCTAAATGTTGACTGTCAGAAGTCAGCTGTGAGCTGTCAGTCAGCACCAAAGAAGCCATGGGGCTACTGTACCTTAGCTAATTCAATAAAGAAAACCTGTTACATTCATAATATTGCAGAAGTTTTATTTTCTTGAGATTAATCCAACAAATACGGGCTGTGTCTCTTATTATGAAAGGTCTTATGTCACACATATTTTTGGGTAAGATTTTTTTCTTTTATAACTAACAACTAAACTAAAATAGAACTTTCAAGACCGTTTTCACAAATAAAAATTACTGGGCCCGCATGTAGGCTCATAAAAACAACAATGTTATTTTTAACAATTTTTATCTTAATTTTTACACACAAAAAACATGTAATATTGTTTTATTTTAAGAACCAAACATGGAGATGTCTAACCCTAAAATCAAGAGTAGCACTGTAGTTTAGTGAAGGGGAAAATAAGGGAAAAATTGATTTTCTCTATTTATTTATGGATTTGATTAAATTTTGTATCTAACATTACAAACAAAATGGTAACTATCATTTTACCATGAATATGACTCTTAGAGTACTTTATATAAGCAGAAATTTCCTATTTTTATTTCAGATTTGTTTTTATAACACCAATTGTTTTTAAGCTATGAGTGAGTGTTTGTGTGTGTGTGTGTGTGTGTATATAAATGAAGGTCTTTGAAAATTGAAAGTTAAAATTGATTGTTATGCTCTTTGGGGGACAGAGATGTTCCTCTATTCTCAAGGTTTCGGCAACAGTTTATATTATTTCATTTATCCTCTTTGATGGAATGTTTCTGTAGCAATGTATATTATCTTGTTTCACAAATCTTACTAGTTTTTAGTACAAATGTTTTTATTTTAAAATAAAAGAGAATGTATGTGCAGCACATCATACCGTACCATTTACTCTTCTTCGCATATTAAAATTAACTATATTCCCCATTTCTCCATAAGGCGTATCTCGATCAGCCCAGATCCATTCATGGTCAGATACAGTGTTTACAATGCACTATATCTTCTGGTACGGGCCAGAGCAAGTTGTCACGTTCACGTGATCTCGGTCTCATTTATGGCTCTGACAAAATAGTATGAAAGTAGTAGAGAGATACGAGCGATACTAGTAAATTATTATTATTATTATTATTATTATTATTATTAGCGGCGCATCTTACTACCCGTTCGGGTTATACGCACTTACGCTAATATGTAATGGTAGGGTGATTGTGAGATGAAATGAAGGACCTACAGTTTAACGTGGAATCCGAACCACGGTGGAGGCCTGGCATTCCCCACATTCACAAGATGTCTTGTCAGAGGTGAAGGAAGGGTTTGGTAATCAGATAAATCTTTGCCACGACCGAGGATTGAACCCCGGCCGCCAGCACAGAAGTCTGAGACCTTACCCCTAGACCGCCAGGTCACCGATACTAGTAAACATTTAGTATACAGCCAGTCCCTGTCATGGAGTGAAGGTATCACATGTAGGGTCATTTGGTGGGCTTAGCAGACTGATGTCCAATAGTACCTTCTGGCTCAGCGAGGAAAGCAACGGGAAACTACCTCACTCAATTCCCTAGTACGTCTCTTCAGTGCTACCTGGGCTTTACAGCTGACGATGAAACTGTTGAGGAACCAATCAACCTTCTGGTTGAGTTCTATACATATATACATACGTGTATCTTTAAAATATCCATGCAACTTGTAAGAAATGTGACCCAGCATTCTAATCTCCTATGATTTACTACTCCAAACTGCTTAATGCAACACCAATGTGAGCCTATTGTAACTATTTTCCAATCTCTATCTCTACGCAGCCGGGACAGCAGAGCTCTGTTAATTAAGGACCTTATCTTTCATCATTGTTAGAGCCATATGTTAATTAAGGACCTTATCTTTCATCATTGTTAGAGCCATAAGGTGGGCTTTGATCACCCGAAATGTTTATGAAAATGAAAAAGTGATAAATTGTCGTTTCTATGACAGAACTCATCATTTTTTGTAATTAGGGTCATCGATAAACCACCTGTTAAGAGGGAGAAGAGTGGAGCTCTAATTCCTATGTGGTGTTATAATGGGGGACGGGGAGGGGAGGGGGGGGGGCGGTACAACAGTGTTATGTAACACAGATCTTATACTTAGATTACAACGTTGAAAAAATAATAGGCCTATTGTTTATGTTTTCACCATTAATAAACATATTTTAGACAAATTCCGATTCCGAGTAGTTTTAAATCCGAGTCCCTCTTTTAGTGTCACAAAAGCTCTTGATTTGAAAAGTTACATTGCACAGGTTGGAGGGGGGTTAGAGTGAGGTCAGGCTAAATGTCTACTTGGTGTTATATGGGGGGAGGTAAAGTAAAAAACAAAAGTAAGAAAAAAGCGTGGTTTATGGATGACCCATACTGCTCAAGATAAGCATGAATTTTTATTTTATAAGGTTCATAGCTAAAATTTCATTTATTTTGTAATTTAGGAACACATTTAATTGAAAATATTTAGTTATATGATAAAATAATTCTAAACAACAGATTTGAATTTCCTTCTCATTTTTGGTACATTCTCTTTCTAAAGACGACGCTATAAAAACATACAACTTACAAACTAACAACCAGAATATCTAATTAATAGAACAATCTCTTTTGATGAATGTTAAATTTTGTTATGTTTCACGTTGGGTCAAACCAGGTTCGCCAAGAATTGAAGTGAGAATACCAAACTTCAAAGTCACGAGGATAGATTTAAAGGTTGAATACCATTTTTAATCAAATTTAAATGGTTTCCTGTTCTAATACTCTACACTTGGTTCACCCTTAAAAGTTAACTGTCTTACCTTGAAATTTCCACCATAAAATGTAATCTTTCTGGCTTTCAGTGTAGAAAGTAGATCATTTTAAAATTCAGGTTCAAGGAACCAAAAGCCAGTTGAAAAGATTCAATAGATATGGATCTCTTGAGTTATTTATAAAAGGTAAATGTAATGGAATATGAACATTATGGAATGATGGAGAATGAAATAAATAATGACTCAATATCCTTTATTTGCTTCCATTCTCATGCATATAATAAATAAGAAATGGCTAAAAGGAGTGAAATAAGAAATAAAAAATTAACGGCAATATGGAATGATGTTTTTTTAAATATCATCACTGTGATTCTGACCAGAAGAAAGATCTCCAACTGTCTACAAAGTCAATGTGTTTAAAAGTTACGACAGGCACACATACACACATGACAACCAAAATTATCCCTACCGAGGAAAATCTAGAACAAACCTACTTCTGGCAAGGATAATTTAACACAAGCTTGCCACTATTAAAGAAAATAATGTAGCGCAAATCTACCAATGCTTAGGATTATTTAGTATCCACCTGTGAATTAAGACATAGCTCAAGTTAACTCACCACAACGACGGGAACAATTACTTTTGTCAGTTGTTTTTGTTCCATTGAAGCTCATATGTGCCCGAACATGAACATTTGTGCTGTAAAATTAGGCCTCTTGGAGAATATTTAATGTGGTGCAGTCAATTGTAAGAATGAGCGGGGAAAAGGCAACTACCTAGTAGAGTTTGTAATTAGTTTTATACCCTTAGGAATACCACCACACAAGCTCAACTTAAAAATGGGTGATATAATAATGCTATTAAACAGGGCCTACATATTAGAACCTGTCTAGCTAGACTGACAAAAGTGGATAAAAAGCTAATCCATGCAACCATTTTAACAGATTTTTCTCAAGGGACTGTATGATTCTTACCAAGAATCGATTTTGTAACTGCAGACCCTGGCATTCCCTTTATTTTTTTTATTTAGGGACGGTTCCCAGTTAAACTGGTGTTCTAATTACTGTTAATAAGTTACAAGGTCAACACATTTATTAAGCAGGAATGGCGGTGGGGCGCGATGTTAGCACATATTATTGATTTATGTCTTTTTTGTCCGATATTTTAGCACCCTATCATTACTAAACTTTTACATCATTATAATACATAACACACCTAGGGAAAATGTAACACTTCTGTTGCTCCTGGTTCATATATTAAGTAGGCTAAACTAGAATTAAAAAAAATAAATAATTAATGATCAAATATAATCACACTATTTGTTTTGTGTGAAGTAATTTTATTATTATTATTATTATATTATTATTAACACCGCATCTTACTACCTGTTCGGGTTATACGCACTTACGCTAATGTGGAATGGTAGGGTGATTGTGAGATGAAATGGAGGACCTACAGTTTAACGTGGAAATCCGAACCACGGTGGAGGCCTGGCATTCCTCACATTCACAAGATGTCTTGTCAAAGGTGGAAGTAATTTAATTGAGATAAAATTCAAATTAAGCATATGTTTAGGTAACAATTTTATAGCCCTTGTCTAGTTTAGCTAAATAAATTCTTAGTAATGATAGTTCTTATGTTAAAATATATTAGCGCATGTTTTTGGCTGCTTTTGGCATATAAACCTTAGGTTCTCACAAAATTCAAGGAAGAAAAATTTACTAATATGGATGCTCATAAGAACTGTTGACACTCACAATTTATAGATACTGTCACCGCATATTAATTAATTTGCCATATCTGTTCATGTGTTGGTTTAATTAAACAATTATCTAAATCTAAAGATTAGATGGGCATATAAATAACTTGGTATCAGCTACTCCCAGATGTCTCAAAAATATACTAATTTAATTCAAAACAGTAAAATCCTTCAAAACTTTATTTTTTATAATTTAAGAATATTTTTTTATTGCAAATCAAATTATGGGAAAAATCCAATTTTATTGTCAAGATATGCCATTTGTACCAAATAGCCCCATGCAAAATAGTATAGAAATAATGTTAATCACACATTTTATTAATAAGATTAGAAAGTTTGCCAGGTTTTTATCATATTAAACAGTAGCAAGTTGACACGGGCCAAGCTCACAGATAATCAACGAGTAAGAATTATAATGACCCTAAACTCATAATAATTCTGGCAAAACATTTTTAAAACAAAAATATGTTTTGAATTTCAAATCAGATTTTTTTTAAATCTCAAATAATCTATTTCAGTGACTGTTTGGTCTATTGGAATTACTCTCGCGATAGACTGGACTGCTTTTGAAAGGAAGATTGGGGTTCGAATCTCTTATCAGGTGTATTGAGGGTGGTTTTTCCTAAACGATTTTCTACTCTTCCTCATCCATAACACTAACTTAATTCGTATGTCATAAGAGTGTAATCTGAAAGGGTAGTAAGAAGCAGTGCTAAAAAAAAATCTCAAATATTCTCGAGGATTTTAGGGGCTTATTCCTAATAACAGCCCATCCAAACCTCCAGGGGGCAGACTGGAAGGTTCCAAGCAGCCCAGGACTACAAATATAACTACCTCTAACATACCACCGACACAGTTTCAATGTAAGCTGAAGTGGTGAGGTGATTATATTTTCATTATTAGTATATTTATTTCCAAGGCCAACTCAGCAAAATTATCGACGACACAGTTTCAGTGTAAGCTGAAGTGGTGAGGTGAGGTATTTATATTTTCATTACTAGTATATTTAATTCCAAGGCCAACTCAGCAAAATTATCGATGATTATTTTGCTACTCAGTTAACTTATAGCATCAGGTTCCACTTTCTACTGATACGAGCAAAAATACTACGTAATTGTTAGATAACAACTGGTAGTATGGTCTCTATATATTAAAAGCACCAAGGAATTACAGAGAGAATGGTTTTACATCGTATATCTTCACAAATGATGTATTATGGACACCCTCACACTCATTCACTGGAACTTTTGATTAAATGTAATAAGAACAATCATTTATGATTGACTGGATACCTTTATTTTAGCTTAAAGTAGTCGCAGCAGCCTAAATTAAGTCGACCCACTGGGATTTCTTCTGGTGTCCCAGCCCACCCCCGCTAACCTAAGTGCCGCAGGATTTAGATATATTAGGATGAACCCAAGTAAATTAGTCTATTTGCACTTGTTTAGATTGAACTATGGTCCACTATGTGGGGATGACATTTTTTTTATACCATGTCTTAGTACCCACTCGGGTTACACCCATATATTAATTAGGCTAATGAGATAGGGATGAGTAAGGTGACACATTTTAGAGGAAATGAATCCACATTTGTGTGGAGGTAGAGTGGGAAAACATTTAAGAAAAACCACATTCTGCACATTTGGTCAAGATTTGCACACAAAAGAGAGGCATTAGACCACGCATGCAACCACTAACTGGGTAAGGGGTTCTTATATATTATCAATAATAATTGATTAGGAAATGTATGACCCTAATAGACTTTAAAAACATTTTTAAAAAGTTGGTAAAAGAATTTTTGAACAATATTGTTAATATAAAATTGTCAAAAACAAAATGATTTACCACGCACAGATTTGTGAGGTTTTGAGTGCTTTTGAACCACGAATTTGAATATTGTAGAAGATTCTTTATTATCAATATTTAGGTACAGATACTAGACCAAGTGGACAAACCATTGATATTGGTTAACACTTTACTGGTGCTTAAAAAAATATAATTTAATAAACATATTTTTAATTATATTCAATCAATATATATTCACACAATATATTAACAAATAAGTAGAAGCAGGGTTAATTTTTAGTTAAATAATATATTTTATGATTTACCAAAAAAAGATCAATTCTCAGTTTTTTTAATAGTAGAAATAAAGGAGGGGGGTTTGAGATCCCTAAATGTTATATAAGGGTGGTCATACTATGAAACTATTGTCTAGCGGCAGTGAACTGGTCACAAAAATGAGCGACTTTGGGTCTTTTATATGACTAACAGGGCTTGATGTTCTGACATCCGGGTCACAAGCATGGCTTTGCTCTTAATCTTACACAGGAATTATTTTGACCAATAAAATACTTTTGCTATTTATTAGAGCTGGGTCAAATCCTAAGTTTAAATCTGAATCTTGAATCCAAATTTTAATATTTCTTTCGAATCTCAAATCCAAATATGAATCTTTACAACTGAACAAATTAAGTTAAAATGAACATATTTAAAATTTAATTTTAGAAAAAATTGACTAAGGGGGCCGCCTCGGTAAATAATAAATTGACTAAGGTGGCCACTTCAGTAAGTGAGAAATTGCCGTGGAGACGTTCAGCTATAACCAAGAACATGCAAAATTCACATTTGCGATAAAACAGATTTTTACACAAATTCTACTGTTTTCAGATGAATGATACAAATTCAAGCTTTTTTCTAAATAAACACAATTTCTTTGTAATTTGGCAAATACCACATCATGCATTATAATTTTCAGCGCAGTAACACCGGTGATGGCACTCACTATACCAGGGCTGCCGTTTATATGAATAGTATCCGTTTTTACTTATTTTATGGGTAAAAAATGGATCACAGGAAAAATTAGTGTCTTCAATATATTTAAGCTTTTTTTTATTTGAGGTTAGCATTAAAAGACATGATTTATACTTTATACATTACAATACCTAAATTTCAATAGATTGATTCTTTGTTTTCAATCTATAAAAGATGTCATGCTAGGTCCAAGCAAGGACATTTATATATACACACTTTGCTACAGGCGGTCATGATTGGCAAAGTTATGTTTTCTTAATTTGTATTCCCTTCTGCATATTTGATAGTAGTTTAGTCTTCTATGACCACATATTTTGGTGATATTATTTAGTCTAAGCGTAAGTTGATAAGCGATTATTTTGATATTGCTATTTGTAAGACTCGAAGGTAATGATATTGCTTGATATATTAAGTTTGATATTACTAAGTGTGAAATGTTTTGTGCCTATTTATATTTGATTTTTCTCCGAATATGTTAATTATACAATATGAACAAAAAATTTAAACAGTTTTATCCTAGTATTTTTAATGCTTACTAATTTGACTCGTATTTACATGAATAATATCACTTTCAACTTATATCATCATCGGATTTTGACAAAAAAACCTCACCTTTTGCACGTCTCTTGCTATAACACATTTAATTATACAATGATTTATTTAAAAATATAGTTCACACAAAAATGAAGGGCAAAATTTCCATAGGGCTTTTTTCTTCTTTTTAAAACCCTGGTTTTAGTTTTATTAATAGAAAAAAAATGTGTGGTAATGTAACATTAGCTCATTTTCAATAACTTTTTAAGCATATTTCCAGAGTTATGAGACTAAGTGTAGTGAAAAAGGACGCTAGGTTTAGCCTTCCTCTAATATGATAATTTTTTGATAGGTAAACAACAGAAAATTTTGAGATATTTGAGAACAAGACGTGAGCTTTCCTCTTTACCTTGAGATAAGAAGTTTCATAGTTTTCTTCACCTATTTCTCATAAACATGACAAAGGGTGGTTGTAGATGGAGGGTGAAAGGGAGTATAAGCTCAGACAGACTAAAGACTTATAGTTCCAAGAAACAACACAAACCATTGTATTCTAAACAGTGGTGTTTGACAACTGTAGTTTTGTTTGTCATGTCTCTTACATCATAAAAAAACAAAGAGAACAATTTTTAATATATTAGTTTATATTGATACAATTTTATCACTCTCCCAAATATATGTCTATATAATTCCTGTTATATTAAGTTAAGGTCTACATAATTGCATAAGTAGTTCTCCTATTGCTCATGTTTTGACTACATAATTTGGAAAGTGCAATCAGCGAAATAGGAATTATTTTCTGTAACAAGGTCCCAGTTCGATTATTACACAATTTCCAATAGCATCTTAGCGGTGTTTGCCGTTTGGCGTAAATTAATAAGTATCATGGCTCAGAATTTCGGAGGTTGAACTATTGGTTTAATGTTTTGATCATTGCTATTGTACAATTGTTTTTCTCTTTAAAGTTTATCCTGCCTTATGTAGTCATTGTATTATTTTGGTATTTTAATATTCATTATTTCCTGGTCCAGTCGTGGCATGTTCTAACACGCTAGGGAGCTCGAGGCTCGAATCTCGAATGAGTGTACTAAGAATGGCTTTCCACTCTCCCTCCATGTATATGTGGGTGCACTTTATTAAACTATAGCCTTACTAATCCCTAAAACTAAAACGTAATTAGTCTATAAGTGTTATTACCTGAAAGGGTAGTAAGACATGATGCTTAAAAAAACTTTATAGTCTTTTGACATTATTTTTTATAAACAATGTGATTTAGATAATAATTAACCAAAAATTAACTATGGAATATGTCAAAATATGAATGGAAAGTGACCTTACATAGATTTGATCAGCTACTACACCCTAACCTATATTTTCCCCACATAAATAATGTTATTTATGAGGTAATTTTTTGATAGCGCGGTGTTTTAACGAAAACAACTACTGCGCTATAGGAAAACTCCTTGTATTTGAGATTTTTACGAAACTCAAATCTCTCAAATACCACAAAATTCCAATATCCCATCTCTACTATTTATCAGAGGTGTTACTTTGTTAAAGATGCGAGCTCGTTTGTGAACTTGCAGGTTTATTTGAAACCTGCCCCTAACGCTTCTACCTCAATATAAGAATGATACTCTCACTGAATTAATTATTCTTATAAGGCTTACCACATAAATTAAGCTGCCTTTACTTTTATAGTAAGTGCGTTCAAAACCAGAGTTATCAATGGCATAATATAGGTATAAATTGTGAGGGTTGTTTAGAGGCAATGAGCTCGCATTAGTGTGGGAAGTGGGATCGGAAAATCAGTTAAAATTTCTAGTTCATTTAGAAGTTAGACATTAGCTAGTCTAGTCTCAGAGTATCAATGATCTTAACAAATTTGTGTTTTCCATTTTCTCACCATTTTTGAGAATTCCAACAGCAGATGTGGAATAAAAATAATTCTCGATTGACTTGAATGTATTAAATTTAAAGAAATATGGTTATTAAAGAAATATGATGTGTGATAATATACGTTAGTAATGTAAGAAATTATGTTTTCTGATAGCAAATAGTTTATTAACTGACCCTTACAATACATTTTAATGACATCACTGATGTTCATTTTTTGCTAATGATTGTGTTAGTACTTAGTACATTATAGTTTTCAAAGTTAAAATTAAACAATTTAAATAAATAATTAGATATACACAACATTACATTTTTTATATTCTTTTACTTTTTATATAAGTTAAAAATTGTGATAATTTATTTAGTGTAAAACAAGGCTCCTTATCTAACAGAGTTGATGCTTTGTACATTTTTGAGATTCCCTAACTTTTCCAAGTTTTCCAGACAAACTAAATTTTTCATGTATTTTTTATGTGAGCCAATACTTAATTTCAAACACAATACTCCTAAAACAATACCATTTGTAAAATGTATCTAGGTATAAAACTAATAGTATACATTGTTACCCTATTCTATTTTGAATTTTTAAAATTATACCAAAAAATTCCCTGCAAAAATATGACTCAATCTTAACAAGTAACAGAGGACCTTTATATTGGAGATATATATATATATTTTTTAGAACATTCAAAGGATTCTACACAATTTTCTAAGAGTCCAGTCTCACCCCATAGTTAATGTGTAACTTAGAAGTAATGTAATTAATGCATTAAATCACAGTGTAATTTTCTGTATCCTTCATTAGAAAACTGTGAGATTGAAAGAAGTGGAACCATTTTACTATTTTTTTAAAAATACAGCAAGATTTATGTACCGTAGCCTATAATTATTTTAAACTGGTGTGTGTGTATACACACACATATATAATATATATATTTTATCGATTTCAATTTTGCTATTGTCATATAAACAATGTATACAACTGTCTGCCATGAAAAGTTTTGGTTTGCTCATAATTGTGGATCTAATATTCTGGTTGATCGGTTGTGAGATGAGCTCTTAGCTTATTGTGGGTTTTGATTAATATCAGGGCTCTGGAGTCAGTCGTACGCCATTTTGGGTGGAGTGTGATTTGAGGTCAGTAAAAACATACAAAACTCAGACTCCAAAAATATAAGGTAAATACATCATTTTAACATGATTCTTTTTTTGTTTAGGGCCAATGTTTATAATGGTTTGACAAATTTATTTAAATTTACATTCACAACACCAAAAAGTTTCGCATTTTAAGTAAACTTTAATAGACACATTTTTAAACAAAAAAATTTGCAGCAAATTTGTTATAACTAATTAGTATACACTAACCATTTGTGAAGGAGTCAGATAGTAATAAAATAAAGGAGCCAAAGATGAAGGCTTGGTGTAGACTTCACAGCCCTGATTAATATAAATATGATTTCTCAACTTGTAGAGTTTTATTTATAAAACTATTAAAATTACAACTTTTGGGACAAGTTGACAATCAATGCAATAATATTTTACAGTCTATTTAAAGTAGAAACGAAACATAAGAAAAAGGGAGACAAGGAACAAAGAAAATCAAAGGGGAAGAAAAGAGGGGTAGGAGAGAACTGCACAAGTGCAGAATACACTTCTTATGAAATAAAAGGTACTCTTAATATAATAAACATTTAAATGAAAACAAATATGCCACTAATGGCTTAATGGTTTTGTAATTCTTCTCTTCTTTTTTATTTTCAATTTAACTAACTCACAGAAAGTTCTAATAAACTTGAATAACCTTTAAAAGTGCAACAAGCTTTGTGCAAACATCAATAGCAACATTAGCTCAACAAAATAGTTTTTTTTAAATACAAATACTTTTAACATTTCCTCAATTTTATAAAATTCACACACAAAATGTGTCTTTAACCCATTCCCTGACGTGTGCGTAGCATAGCTATTTGTGTTGGCTCAGCAGCAATTTTTCTAATCGTATGCTTTTATCCGACATATATTTTTGCTATTCATCTATCTTCCGATTTATTACTTTATTCATGGTCATAGAATAGCAATGAACTGTTAACCTGTTTATGAGCTTCAATATGAAGTATTTGGGCTGGCTAAAGGAACAGTAGTTCATTGATAGATGGCATTACAATAAATTATTGCAATTAAATGTTGATTCAGGCTCGCATCAGGGAACATTCAGATTAACATAAGTGTTGGTCAACGCTCCTGCCAGGGAAAGGGTTATTTTAGTTACAATTAAAATGGTTTATACACCTTAGTTACACAATAACTTAGTTGGCATTACTAATTGTAGTATATGACAATAAACTTATAAAAAGTAGGTATGAATATTAGTCAAATATAAATTTAAATGCCTACACTAATATTTAAGATGCATTTGATTATCAGACTTACTTAACTCCACTTAAAATGCCACTGAGGACAAACTAATGACAAATATTCATTAGATCACTATTCTAGAGTAAAAAAACTATGATTTAAACAATAGAGGGAACACGAAATATATACATAAATTCAAATTGGTCACAAAAAAAAAAAGGTCTAATAAAAATAAAAGTCTAAAATTAGGATAAAAGCTACAGTATTGCACTCTTGTTCAAAGGCAACTTTTGGTCCAAACATACATACTGGTGTAAACATTAAATTGCAATGTATATAAGAACATAAAATCACAAAAGTTGGTATGGTATTAAAGTCAAAGCTAGCAAATATTACAAATAAAGTAGTTTTCAAAGCTTTATGTACACATAGTTTCAACAAAAGTTAATAAATCAAAGGCCACTGACAAAAAAAAAGTTCAAAAATAATACAAAACAAAGAGTGATTGAAACATTTTGCTCTTAATTTCCATGGAAAACTATAACAATAAGGAAATACAAAACAAACCTAATGAATTTACTCTGAACAAGATTGCGAACACTTTTAATACTTTGGTTCATAAATGCACATAACCACATATACTCATTGGTCATTTAAGTACAAAAAGTTATAAAAAAAATGAATTGGTTCGTGTAAAATAGCACCAATAAATATTAGTTAAATTAATAGTGTACTAACATACATACATCATCTTGGTTGTTTGCTTACTATCCAGCAAACGCCGATGCATTTTTTTATGTCGCAATATTTTACATTTCTTAAAAAGCTAATGAAGTACAATGCACACGTAAAAAATACAATACTTTATATGAGAAAGTAAAACAAACATGTTTAATTCATTGGATCAAAAAGGTCGGTATTGGTAACATCAAAACTTATTAAACTTATAAATATGTCTTGGAACATAATATTTTTTTTAAATCTCATGGATGAATATTTTTCTCTAGCTTCCTAAAAATATAATAAATAAATCTTGCTCATGTAATAAATGCATTAACATTGTAAACAAAGAAATTCTAAAAAAAGAAGAAAAAACTGATCAAGCTCCCATGTTAGTTAGTTATATAATTCAAAGAATATTCAGAAGCATACAGCTGCCTATATTTAACAAAACATTATAATGATATTAATCTTTGGTTCAAATTATGGCTGTAAACCTATAGTTATATTATAAAATAACAAAATAAAAGTTTGGTTCATATGTCTAGCAGGGCTGTGGAACTGAAAGAAATTTTGGATGGGTAATGGTAGTCAGTAAAAATGTACCGACTCGGACTCCCGCTTCTAATTAAAAACTTAAATCTATCATAAATTGTGGTAGTATTGTATCATTTTAGCTTTATCCCTTATTTTTAGGGCCAATATTTGTATTATACTTGGACAAAGGTTCAGGAAAGATCGATTAAAACATACAAAAAGGAACTAACACAATATGGCTTTTACAATGAAAAGAAGAACACAGTTCACACTTTACATTGCTGCCATTGGCAGAGAGGTGCCTCTTGAAGAAAAATCGATCGTTACGAGCCAGTCCTCCGACCTAGGGTTCATTCTATCGGAATTCATCAGAAAGGGGTATGAAACATGCAAGGCAACTTCCTAAAAGAGGGAGCGAAGGGGTTGAGGGGGGGTNGGGGGGACACAAAAGGGAGAGAAGAAGAAAATTTTAAAGAATGATAGGACACTTAGAGAGGATCATGTAAAAGGAATAACACAGAGGACAAATAGGACTAATATTTGTAAAATGGATTTAAAAATATATTCAAATAAAAATTCACACTGTCAAATAAGCTTCCCATGAAGGCATCTGTATTGGATACTTTTACTATGAAATAAATTTGTTATTACTAATTAATATAGATTAGCCATTTATGAGGGAATATTTCAGCATCAGACAAGAGAAAAATATAGGAGTCAGAATAGAAGGATTGGTGTACCGACTCCACAGCCCTGATGTCTAGATGTCATTTTTAAATATAGTTTTGTAATCATATCTAACAATATTTAAAGCATAATAATAATAATAATACAGGATTATGTAACTTGGCCAAGACTTACGAGAACTTGCATATGTGAAACGTTTCTACAATATATTTTTTCTGTAATAGTTTTTTTTAATGGCGAGGCAAGCAAACATTGAAACTAAAAAGTTAAATTGAAATTTCTGACTAAAAAAAACTATTAAAATTACTGCCATGCAACTTTTCAGAAAACCATAAAGATTACTACTCGAGATGGGACACAAGAATACAAAATTTGGAAGGCACAGTAAGCCGCCAGCCAATCACCCAAACAAATGATCAACGGCACTTTATTAATCATTATATTAAGAACTTTTTTATATTTCTAAGTGTTTTGAGTGAGAGGGAACACTTATGTTAAAGAATAATCAATATTATCTAAGGTTTTCAATATAATATTTTTAATGACGAATGTCAAAAAATCCTTTAAGCATACAGATTGGTGTCAAAGCACTTAACTTTAAGTAACATGTTTTATAAAATAGTGGGAAACAAGATAATAAAAGTGAGTTTTAATTAGATGCTCCAGAACTACCTTTTAAGGGTTGGGAAACCATGTACGGGGGAATCTTAACACCTTCAATGTATAGAGCCAGTTACAAACCCTGACCTCTAAGGTCATTCAAGCGCAGTATGCATATATTTTTGAAACAAATTCTTGATAGCAATAACACACTTTAATATTACAAAAAGTTCATTTAGGGGCTTCCGTAAACTAATTACACAACTCAGAGGATCATTGGGGTGGGAGAATAGTGTTCTGTGTGACCAAGCATGGTGGGCAGGGGGAACGGG
>CABFOW010003583.1:39182-55846 GCA_902141385.1 Timema californicum
GAGAAGGTGATATTGACGACGATCAAGCCATGGACTGGAGTAGTAGTGACTAAGATAATGAAAATATTGACAACAAAGATGAAAATCATAGAAATGATTAAATATTTTTTTACATGTAATAATACTTTTTTTTGTACTTTATAATAATAAAATAATATTTTTTACTTTATATAAGATAGCTATGAACGTATTAAAACTATTCTTTTCATTGGATTTCATAAACAATTGCAATAGACTAAACTCGATATCTCACTCCCACCCGCACCTACAGCAGACTTTCAATGTGTCTGGCAAGATGTAAAAACCATTCAAACTGTCCGGCTATTGAGGTAACATTTTTTTTATAGGTCCCCAAGTAACATATGTAAAACCCAGCTTTTATACTATAACGAAAGTATAATTATAATTTATTAAAGTTTAGGGGTGTCTGGCAGGGGGTTGCAACCGTACTAAGTGTCCGGCAATGGATGACGTGATTTCTAATGTTATTCCGAAGAAAATATAAAAAAATTAAGCTATATACTTTAACGAATTTGAGGTACTATTTTATACACCTTTACCACCTGTTACCTGCCCAAGTAACCACAATACTAACTCCATACTCGCTGCTCGCACTTACCTGTGTTGGGGACATGCTCTGAGAAAATTTCTGCTTTTATAAAATAACGAAGGTCTGGCCGCCGTGGGCTCTTGCTCTATTACGTTTTTACATAAAAAATACCCTTTAACTTCCATTAACGTGTATAGTTAAATATTTCATTTCACTGATAGTGAAACATCTAAGTTCGGGTACTTGGGCTTTTGTATATTTGAGTGTGGATTAAATAAAGGTCCCCGGCGATCCACTTTATTACTGCCCTTGGTATTGCAACACCTTCTCTACAGAGAAGGGTTGAAATTGAATAACAGCCCCACAAAAAGACAAAATGCAAATTAAAGGAAATTAATAGCCAAACAACATATTAAAGGCAAATAATTCGCAAACCACCCATCCCCCCCCCCTCAAAAATCAAACATCTGGATGATATGATTAACAGAAAAAAAAATTACGAATGAATAATGGATTAAGTAAATGTTAAAAAAAACATTTCAAATTTTTTGAAAAGGCTTGAGTCATATAAGACAAGTTGTACTAGTTATAAAACTATCAACTATTAGCTATCGCTTAAGGAACTTTAGATTTTAGGTTAGGATGACCTATACAAATATTATATTCAGTCATGTGAATTGTGTAGGCATATTTACTGTATGTCTGTTTGTATATGCATTTATCGGTAGCGTAGCTAACATTATGAAGTAGCCTAATTATTTGGACGTGCACAGTACTTTAAAAAAATATTTTCAGAGTTAAAACTCAAAATAACTAATAATAATGTTTAGAAATACTATGGTTTAGATACCAAACGGGAAAACCTCCCATGATTCAATACTACTTATACATTTTGTTAAGGACACTGGCCACAATATATTTAAATTTTGCTATTAGCTTGTATATTGTTTCGGAATAAGATAAATAAACAAAGTTATCATGAACGTTCGATAGCTGTGATGAAATAAGATAGATAAAACATTTATTACATTAGTTTAGATGACATTCTTTGTGTAACAGTCTTATGTTCAAAATATCATTTAGGTTATAGGCTTGTAGGAATGATTAGTATAGGCTTAACCAATTTTGATAAGAATGCCGTTATGGAAGGCCTTATTTCGTTTCAGAATTATACTGTATAGTAGTGTTTATGTCGAATAGACAGCCTTCTAGAACGGTGGCAAAAATTTACCTTTTGGAAGGTCTTTTATCCTGCCAAAATACTACTATACGGTGGGATTATGGTTTGCGATATGACCTTTAAAATGGGCTTCCTTCCAAAACTATACTAAATATTAGCCTACATGCTACATCAACTTATTTAAAGAATCAAATCATGAGTTTCTAACTTAATTATGCTGTTCATACCTTTTATTCACTTTTTTATTTAATCTAACTATCACACACATCGATGTATATAATATTTAATACAAATTAAAGTACGATGTCCAAATGTTACGTTGCCTTGAATGTGTGTAAGAGAGAAAGAGATACCATAAAGTTTTTTCTCTCTTACACAATGGTGTGCAGAGGACAGCTCCAAAATGTCAGCCTTAAGTGTCCATTCTGTTGTATTATAGAGATCAATGACCACCTCTCAACCCCTCTGTTCTTCTACAACTTCCCAATCCCCGTACAAGTACAAATTAAGGAGCCGTGTAGCCGTAAAAATCATTTCAAAGAGCTTCTAGAGGTGTTTAATATATATAATTTTTTATATCCTTCGGCAGTTATGGTGTTATTTTGCCATAAAAAGACACTTCAGATAGCTTCTAGAGGTGTTTAATATCAATAATTTTGTTTAACCTCCAGACGTTATGGTGTTCTGTTGCCATAAAAACACTTTAGCTAGCTTCTATAACTGTTTATTCCTTAGAATCTTTTCTAGCCTCTGGCAATTGGGAGATATGCCTACCAACCCCCCGCCCCCCCTTAAATTACTGGCTGGCTACGGCCTTGAGTACTTGTAGTGGTAGCCTTGATAAGTGGAAGAGGGGTGGAAATCTTAAAGTAGTGATGATAACATGAAAAAATTAAATATGCTACAAAGTGTGTTAAGTCCCGATAGGAGAAATGAAAGACAAAAATAATGTCATCCATACAAAAAGCATTTATGTCAGTTTTATCGCTTTGAGAGTTGTTTTTAAGCTTGGAATAGCGAATAAACCTTTGCTATTTATTTTTCTCTACTGTTCAGTAAAATATATTTGGGGGAACTTAAGTCTCACTGTCTACCTTGACGCTACGTCCCTGAATAAAACAAACCTAAATAAATCTTTTTTTTAAAATTTGTGACTATTAATAAACTACGTTATTTATTTGAGGTAGGCTATGGTAAGAATCTTGTACAAAGGAGAAGAAAGAAATCTACAAAGTGTGGTTAACCTCAATAGGGGAAGGGAAATGGAACAATAACCTGTTTCTCGTGCAAGAAGAACTTTTGTCAGTTTTATCGATTTTTATTTCTTTTAACCTTCCAATAGAAGTTTTAGGGGGAATTTCTTTGTCTCATAGTCTATCCTGACACAACCCCCATGGAAATTGTAGAAACAAAATTGAACATCCTGTTCTGGTGATTGATATAGTTTCAAGATTAAAACGTTTATGTAGAAAGTTATATCTCAAGGGACTTTAATATTGCATATGAGTTTTAGTGTAAGCCTAAATAGAGTAAGCCAACTGCAACAAATGTAGTCATAAGAATGTTTTAAATTATATAAAATATATCTCTATAAGGGGGTTGGGTGGGGACGATCGATTTTCTTTAAGAGACAACCATTACCTCTTTGTCCAATGGCAGCAGTGTAAATTGTGAACTGTGGTCTTCTTTTAATTGTAAAAGCCTTATTGTGTTTTGTGTTCGTGCCTTTTATATATTTCTATCGACCTTTCCTTTACCTTCTTCCAAATATAATATAACTTATACAAAACAAATAGTATGGTGCACAACACAGACTTTCTCCCGCGTTTATATTAGAATATAAATTTAGGCGAAAAACTCGTAAGATCTGTGAAACAAAGTAATAGGTCTACACATTGTTGTATAAACACTACACCAAAGATCATAAACGAAATAATAAACACTGTTACTCTATGGCATTAGGAATTAGGGACAATGTTAAAGAAAAATTTAGAAAAGAAGAACCTTTTGGTCCACCAAAGAGCATAAGAAACAATCTCATTTTCAAAGACCTGAATAATTAGAAAGTATAAATAATTATATATTTGATTATAGCTAAGAAACTATTGGTTTTATAAAAATTATATTTAAAATCAACGAAGTTTATCTTTAATAGAACTACAATTTTACGATGATAAGTTATTTCGTATCTCAAATAGTTGCGTAGAAATTATGAAAATTGGGAGATTTCTCCCCTGTAAAAGTGCCCTCAAAATAATTTTCATGAGAAAATGAGAATGGCCATCTTGTTTATAATAATAAAATTAAATTTAGGAGATATCTAATTTCAAAAACCCCTCGCGAGGGACCTAATGAAAACCCCAGATACCAAGTTTTAGCCCCATAAATAAAATAGTTCCGGCTCTAGCTCAAGATACGGACAAACAGACAGATGGCATCGCGAAATCAACCTTTTTGGTTTCAGGGCTCATGAAACGTCGAGGTTTATCAAAATCTCTAGTTCGATTTTTTTTTTTTTTACGATCGCATTATATTTTACCATCAAGGTGTCGAGAGAAAGTAAAAATTAATGTAGAATATTCAAAAGGACATATGGCTTGGTGCAGGATTTGATTATATTTTATTTATGGTAATACAACTAAAACTATTAAAAATGTATAATATACACATATACATTGTGATTCCTATTATATTATAGGTGTGCACACTACACTCGATTACAACAGGTGAGAGATCTAAAGCTTTTTTTAATCACTGCATCTTACAAACTGTTCAGGTAATACTCATATATAATAATTACTCTAATGGGATAGGGATGAGAAAGGAAGTATTTTAGAGGCTCTCTAACCGCATTTGCTTGGAAGGAGAGTGGGCAACCATTTAGGAAAAACTACCCTCAGTAGACCTGACCGAGATTTGAACCCCAATCTCTCCATCGTATATAGTCCAATCAAACGTGAGAGCGACGCCTTAGACCATTCGGCCACTGAAGCGGGTGAACTAAAGCTTTGTTGAAGTTAATAACGTTGACAGTTGTATGCAATTGTGCGTTCTGCAATTCTTAAAATTTGATGGATCGTACAACATAGGGTTGTCGATGATGCTATAATTTTCCACCAAGGTTTCCTACACTACGTATCAAATGCAGGGGGCAAAACTGTTTGTAACAGTGAGGCCGTGTAAGAAATAAGACAATATTTCCCCCATAAGACCTCCAGTTCCCTCAGAGCGTGTCACCGAGTATATCAGAGGAAGAGAGAAGACAATATCTCCCCTATAAGACCTCCAGTTCCCTCAGAGCCTGTCACCGAGTATATCATAGGAAGAGAGAAGACAATATTTCCTCCATAGGACCTCCAGTTCCCTCAAGGCCTGTGCCCGAATATATAAGAGAGAAGACAATATTTCCTCCATAAGACCTCCAGTTCCCTCAGAGCCTGTCACAGAGTATATCAGAGGAAGAGAGAAGACAATATTTCCTCCATAGGACCTCCAGTTCCCTCAGAGCCTGTCACCGAGTATATCAGAAGAAGAGAGAAGACAATATCTCCTTCATAAGACCTCCAGTTCCCTCAGAGCCTGTCACCGAGTATATCAGAGGAAGAGAGAAGACAATATTTCCTCCATAGGACCTCCAGTTCCCTCAGAGTCTGTCACCTAGTATATCAGAGGAAGAGAGAAGACAATATTTCCTCCATAATACCTCCAGTTCCCTCAGAGCCTGTCACCTAGTATATCAGAGGAAGAGAGAAGACAATATTTCCTCCATAAGCCCTCCAGTTCCCTCAGAGTCTGTCACCGAGTATATCCGCTCAGTCCGCTCCTCCTTGAACTGTCCTAGAGAACTAATTAGTTGTCTGTAGCTGGTCACTTACCAGTAGCGAAGAATCTGCCAACAGAAGAGAATGTGGTGTAGCACTGTGTTGGTTGCCAGCTGTGTGGCCTGCATCACGGCGCAGTTCCAGTACTACACGGTACCTGAACCCACGATACAAGCTTTGAAACCCAAAGGACTCAGAGTGTCTATACCAGGTCAGACAATAAAAAACAAACTAGCCTCCTTGTTTTTTTAATAGATTCGTTTTATAACTTCAATTTTTTATTAACTTGTACATTACTTATAGCCGAGGAATTGACTCGCAGTGATGGCTAGCCGCACGGTTCAGGGCATCAGTCTCACAATGATCTGGATTGTTCTTTGATGGAGATATCGAGGTTCGATACTCGGTCGTGACTCGTATGTACTGTGATTGTGACAGTTTTTTTCGCATGTGATTTATCACTGTATGTTTCTAATCTTCTCCTCAGATTAATAGTGATGCATTTCCTCTGAAATTACCTTCCTTATCCCACTCTCTTAGTCGTAATTATTAATTCCTTATGTATTTAACATATCTATTAATAATATATAATGGACAATTTGATTTTAATGGTATGCGAATAGCTTTAAGTAAGGGAAATGAAGTAGCAAGATCATATATAACAGTAATGTTAACTTTTTAAACTTTAATAGAAATAGGAAGAGGCTGAATTTTAGGTTATTAGACAGTTATTGTCCTGTATAAAGCGTGTGAAGCCTCAATGTGGAAAACCAACACTTTTTTTAAAAATATTTCAAATGCCTCTGCTAAGTGGTTAAATATTGAGCAAAAGTTTGTTTTTAGCTTGATTTCACCAGCTATTTACTAAAGTATTATTACTATTAGCACCACGTCTTACTACCCGTTCGGGCTATACGCACTTACGCTAATGTGTAATGGTAGGGTGATTGTGAGATGAAATGGAGGACCTACAGTTTAACGTGGAATCCGAACCACGGTGGAGGCCTGGCATACCCCACACTCACAAGATGTCTTGTCAGAGGTGAAGGAAGGGTTTGGCTATCAGATAAATATTTGTCGGGACCGAGGATTGAACCCTGGACCCCCAGTAGATAATTCTGACACCTTACCCCTAGACCACCAGGTAACCCTATTTACTAAATTAGTTAGACCAAACAACAAATCAAAGATGGCTACGAAGAGTAAAATCTCAAGGATAGACCCCCAAGTCAGGTCATACTTAAAACATTATTTTTTTTGCGTATGAGTTTTTCTGTTCTCCAATGATTTTTTATATTTTTTATTATTTTTTATCACCGCGTCTTACTCACTAGTCGTTCAAGTTTTACACATATGAAATAATTATGCTAATGTGTAAGGGATGCAGAAGGTTAAACTTAGAGGAAGTGTACTAACATTGGCGTGGAGGGAGAGTGGAAAACCATTTAGGAAAATCCCTCTTCATTACATCCGACCTGGTTTACAATTCTGATATCCCCATCATCGGCAGAAAAGTATAATGTGAGAGTGACTCTTTAAACCATTTGACCACCAAAGTGGGTAAATAAGTTTTTTTTAAAAACCCATACAGCCCGCGATATCTTATAGTTGCTGTTCCTGGTCTAAGGCGTCACTCGTGTGAATTGAGGCTAGCCTACCAGTTGGGTGTACTTAGGGTGACTTTTCCTATATGATTTTCCACTTTCCCTCCACGCAAATACGGGTACACTTCCACTAAATTAAACCTTTATCATCTCTATCACACTAGCGTTATTAGTACATATGAGTAAAACCAGAACGGGTAGGGAGACACGGTGCTTAAAAAAACCTATCTAAAAATAGAAGGAAGGTAAATTGCACCAACATTTGTAGGATCTTGTCTTGAGACACTACCGTTCGTCAAGCGGTGGTCGATTCATTTGTTGGATTCTGGATTCACAAAGGAAAGTCTATTTGTGACGTTGTAAAGACTGTTGTTAGTCAAGGTTGCTTACCACAAACTACTTCATTAACACCGTCGTTCATAATTTACATCTGAAGAAGCTAGACGAACAGCCACTTTTATTTCGAAACTAATTTACTAGCTATGACTCGCGTCGATGGTCATGTTGTCCAAGGCGTCATCAAGTCAATGGACCGGTAATTTTGGGGATGGTTGGGTGTGAGGTTTGAATCTCAGATGAGTCTGGTTTTCCATGAGAGACTTATCATTGTGGTTATACAAATAATCTCTCTAGCCTTTTTAAATTAATGCAAGATTACTTCCTTTTAAAACTTCCTAAAGCTAAGGCTACACGGAACCTACCCGCACAACACCGCACCGCACCGCACCGCAAGAAGCGTCGAGAGAGCATTCCTCCACACTTTTACGGTGCGGCGTAGTGCGGAGCCATCAATCCCCCCGAATACGCGTGCCGATTCGGGTGTCTCCGGAAATGTTCTGTAGCTTTCGAACGTTTTTTTAATGCCAATCGCCAAACAATGCACGCGGGAACTCACGTTTACACCAGGGTTGTAAAAAGAAAAAACTAGCGTTTATTAAAAGAAAAACCAACTAGGTTGGGTTTTATTGTTATTTAGTGGGGTGAGGGGGAAGGATTGAGGGGTTAGTTGGGCTTTTTTGGGTTAAATTTGATTTACTATGTTATGCTCACTGATCTAATCACTCAATAAAGTAGAGTAATTATTCGAAATCAAGTTCTTCCATGGCTTCCACAACACTACTTTTAATGAGAGGAATTCAGTGGCGTAAGCATACATTCGAATTTTCGGTCCCCTTCAGCTCGTGTAGCCGTAGCTTAGTGGCCGGTAACCTCTTGTGTTAAGCCGCTAGCTAGTCCTTGTGTTCAAACAACACCATTTTCTTTCTCTATCCTCTTGGTTTTAGTCCTTCTATTATTTATTTTCTTAGCCCCGGTCTGATAAACACGGTCAATATTCTAACCACATCCTACAATTTAAAAAAAAATGATAACTTCTTTCATGAACAATGTATCGAGTGTTGCCAAGCCAGCGCAGATTATAATATAAACGTTTATACATTTTCAATTGGTAAAGCCATTATACAGTAGCCCCATGGCTTCTTTGGTGCTGGCTGACGGATTTGAAAAGTTACCAGACCAAATTATGTATCCCTACGCCGAACCATATAATCTGCAAAAACATGTGTTTAGCAGCTGTCACTTCTGACAGTCAAAATTTAGGTATATACCTAAATGTTGACTGTCAGAAGTCAGCTGTGAGCTGTCAGTCAGCACCAAAGAAGCCATGGTGTTACTGTAAATATAACCCGCCTCGGTGGCGTAGTTGGCTAACGTGCTTGTCGTGTTGAGCTCAACTGCTGAGGACGGGGAGATCGAGGTTCAAATCTCGGTTGGGTGAACTGGGGGGGTTTCCCAAATGGTTTTCCACTCTCCCTCCACGCAAATGCGGGTACACTTTCTCTAATTAAACCTTCCCAATTCCTAATCCATTAGAGTAATTAGTACTTAAAGCGTATAATCCGAACGGGTAGTAAGACGCGGTGCTAAATATTATATACTGTATATATATATACACGTAACGTCCCTATTTACTATTAATCTATTCATATGACTAAACTACTACATGAATAACCAGATAGACCTCCCGTGACGAGGGAGCAGGCACGATAACGGTCCCGCAACCTTTCGGTAGACCCGCGATCGACCCTCCGGCGGGGTGAACCACAAGATGACATTTTATATCGTCATTTCGTCAGACGTGCTAGATACCACCACACACGTACTCAGCATGGCTTCCAACATTCAACAACCGTGTGTTTTTCTCATACACACATACTTGCTGATCTCGATTTTCACCAGCCAGGAAGGTCCATCGGTCGCACCGTGCTAGCTCGTCAACAGAATGCAAGCTATATGAGATATATGCCATTCTCAGCAGGATGAGAACCCAATACTCTTGACTTCGAAGGAAATGTACAAGCGTGGGTTAACCTCCTGCCGGAATAAGCCTTAAAATAACTATGCTATTATATATATATATTTCAGGTTAGTCCATGAATGAATCGATGCTACTAACACAGGGTTGCCGATCTTATTAAAAAGTGGCTTAGCTGTAGATTTTTACGATACTCACAAGGCATCTTAACTTACGCTGGGAATTATTCCAGGAGATTTGACATAGGCGATTTTGCGCCTAGGCTAGACTCGATTATTTTTAATTCAGTACGTCAAACACGGGAGTAATCAGCAACTTAATCAAGGGAAGTTGAGAGTAAAGGCACCAACATTGGAAGAAAGGGAATGAGTAAACAACTGTTAAGATAAAAATCCGTTTGCCTCATCTTCACCGTCCCAGTGATCCCAACCAAGACTCGAACCCTGATCTCCCCGTCAATGGCAACCATGATGATATGCGAGTCCAACGCTTTAGACATTTGGTTCGACTCTGAGGGTGAGTATAGTATTTGTCTACCCTCTGGTGTCAGCACTGACTATTTATCAACCGCTTAAAATCATCGTAGACAAAGGAACAGGATGAAGAAGTGCACGAATATCTGGAGAGAGGATGGAAAAACGCATCATTCTAAAATATAAAAACTTTTGGCATACATTATGGTCTATAACCTTAAATAGCGCCTCGATAGTTGGAGTCAAGGAATCAATAGAGTTTTCGCACACCTAATTACAGCTGCACAAGGGTTAGCCAAGTGTCTAAGACAAAATCGGATTAGAAAGTAAGAAATTAAATTTCGCGTAACTTTGTTGATCGCCGGCTATCGAACAACTCTATGACCCGCTTCAGTGGCCGAACGGTATAAGGTGTCGCTCTCGTGTTAGACTGGCCTGCTGATGACGGGGAGATCGGTGTTTGAATCCTGGCTGTTGTAATGTATTGATTTGGACTAATCTAAATTATGTAAAAAGTCATGGATGAAGGTAATTTTTCTTTAAAGCAATATAGGTAGAGTATCCTTTTAAGATTCATTCATGAACAAACACGCGTTTCTCAGAATGATGTGAAAAGGACTTCACCCCTAAAATATATTTTTTTATACCTTCTTCCTGGTAAAAACGCAACTGCGTCGCTTCTCGTTAAAGAAAACAAGTTCATAGTATTTGGGAGAGCACGCCATTTCTTTATACCAATAAGAAGCTAGCCCTCATAAAACGTGTCGCCAGGACTCTGTCTATTGGTTAGTTTTTACTTTGTTGACCAAGGGAGAAAATGCAAGGGGTATGTCATATATAGACCATAGTGCGTATGTTTAGACACAGTATAGAAATAGCAATTGACGACGATAAGGAGGACGATCTCCGGGACCTCGCTCACGCACGAGTCAGTCACAGTCCAACACATTAAAATATAAGTCACTTCAATATCACAAGTGTGCAGTGATAAGAAACATTCAACTGAAATATGTGCAAATAATTTACTGGTGTAATATAAATAAACCGTGTGTGAAATAACAGCCAACAACATTTCTCTTTCTTTAATAATATTAATACCGATTTAATTAGTGCTCGAACACGGGGCTATAGACAGCTGATTAAACGGTATCTTTTCCGTACAGTGATGATAGGCGCTCGATCACGGAGCTTAAGACAACCTAAAGTCATCACATCATCTTTTATCTGGGAATTAATCCGTTGTGTGTCAATCGACGCCCGAAGCGGGGAGATTGATCACATAGTTTTTATTATTGACGCCCAAAGCGAGGCGCGTATTATCCGATAGTATTACACTGTATCTATTTAGGGTGGCTTAAACTAAATGGTTTCCTACCCTCGCTCAACGCAAATGCGGATCGATCACCTATAAAATACTTCCTCCCTATTCCTTACCCCATTAGAGTAATTATCATATATTTGTATAACATGAACAGACAGAAACGGTGCTAATAATTTCTAAAATATTCCATGGATTAACACTCCTGACTCAGGGGGGTTCATAATTCAATCCATACAGGCTGTACTGGACTACCCTCTTTCCTTCACTCCTTCTACTCCCACACACAATGAGGGTTTCCATAATATCTTCATGAAAATTATAGTGCATTAAAATGAAAACATTTCTACTCATTATGTTCCCAGACAAATGCGGGTGAATTTAAATAAAATCTCACCTAACTCATGCTATTCTCAGTGAGTGCTGGTGTAATTACGTTTGATTCACTTTTTTCATTTTGTGTCAGGTAATTATTTCTGGTGTATTTAAATATAATATCACCAATCCATCTTGTTTTCGGCGAGTTTTGGTGCATTTTAATAAAAGCAATTTTGTTTAATCCAAATTATGGTGCATTTAAATCATGTTAGACCCTGCCTTTCATGTGCCCTTACTCAGTGTGTGTTGCCGAATGGTCGGTAAAGGTGTAAAGCTCTTGAAACAAATGGAGCAGCCCCTTGCTTGGTATGCTACCCAACCTACACTCACGCATCATTGGTAGACGCACTTTATAGGGCACGCATTCTGTCATTAGACTTTGAGAAAACCCTTTCCAGGTAACGTCAAGGAAAGTGAATTCGAGAAACTACACCAGAGGATCAAAAACCATGTCACGGGATGGGTGACCTCTCAACCGTGCGGTCGAGATCATCACATTTCACGCACTGACCACCCTCTTAACTGAGAGACTGTCTTAGAATCCCAGTCAGGTCAAAATGGAGTCTTAATGTTTTGCAACAATCAGTTGAGATACTAGTGACTTGCGTCTCACTATAAGTAAAGTAGTCCCATGACTTCTGTGGTGCTGACTAACAACTCACAGCTGACAGCTGATGGCTTTAAAAAGCTATCATACCAAATTATGTATCCCTACGCCGAACCATATAATCTGCAAAAACATGTGTTTAGCAACTGTCACTTCTGACAGTCAAAATTTAGATATATACCTAAATATTGACCGTCAGAAGTCAGCTGTGAGCTGTCAGTCAGCACCAAAGAAGCCATGGGGCTACTGTACTGGGGCACTAATGACTCCACTTAAAATGAGCTTATAAAAACAAAATCAAGCTCGCAATATACTTGATTGAAGGAGACAGGGAGGTCAAGGTTCGAGTCTCGGTCGAATGTACTGTAAATATGGAATTTATAAATGGGGTTGTAATGTTCCCTCTCCCCGTTAATATGGGTACATTTTCTTAAAACCACCCTCCTTATATCCTTCTCTTTTAAGTTAGGTCACTAATAACGCTGGTGTTTAGTTATTATAAAAACAATAAATATTTTAAATTTAAAAGCGCCAATCACCCTTTTGAATACTTTTTTTAATCCCATCATAAAGCAGCGTTAATGACTAGTGACTTACAGCTGTCAATATTGACACTTTGTAATTGTCCTACGTGGTCTTTCCTAACCAGAATCTTGCCGAGTTGACCCGGGGATGAACCAGCCCAACCTAGATCGTAGAGGAAAGAGCCCGTGCACAGTGCCTCTGGCGGAAACCACATTCACCAAGGTCAGCAACTTAGACATGGGAAAACCTTGCTTCCGTGACGTCACGGATTCACTCGCATAAATTAGCACGCCGCTTCCTATTTATTTTATTTTTACTTTGCGTTTCAGGTCGTCCGCATATTCGAAGCGAGATATCCTTACACCGACATAAATATCAGTTATTAACGCTGGCAGTTTACACTATAGCCACAAAAACATCTACAGATGGATCCATTTCCCTTTCATGTCATTCATTTGAAAATAATATTATATTGCGTGTTTTTGGGCTGCATCCCTCGTAGCCCAGTATTAGAAAGATTATCCAGTACTAATGTACCGTTGCCCAGGAGACGTCCGACTGTACTAATCGTACATCCTTTCCGTGGAGGCTCTTTTCATGTCCCAATGTATTATTATTATTATTATTATTATTATTATTATTAGCACCGCATCTTACTACCTGTTCGGGTTATACACACTTACGCTAATGTGTAATGGTAGGGTGATTGTGAGATGAAATGGAGGACCTACAGTTTAACGTGGAATCCGAACCACGGTGGAGGCCTGGCATTCCCCACATTCACTTTGTTAAAAAACAATCATCTTTTTTTTAAATCTAGAGGTTGTGTTATTTATTGTATTTATGTATGTGATTTATTATAAAAATGTTAAATACACAATTATTGTTTTTTTTATGGCTTGGGTGACCTGATGGTCTAGGGGTAAAGTGTCAGATTTCTGTGCTGGCATCCGGGGTTCAATCCTCGGTCCCGGCACAGATTTATCTGATTGCCAAACCCTTCCTTCACCTCTGACAAGACGTGTATTAATCACAACTTGTGAATGTGAGGAATGCCAGGCCTCCACCGTGGTTTGGATCCCACGTTAAGCTGTAGGTCCTTCATTTCATCTCACAATCACCCTACCATTGCACATTAGCGTAAGTGCGTATAACCCGAACGGTTAGTAAGACGCGGTGATGATAATAATAATAATAATAATAATAATTTTTATGGCTTCTTATTAGGCAACCGTTTGAAGAAAAGAATCAATCTTAATCGGTTTAAAAGCGCACCAGCAATGAGTCCATCAAATTTTCACCCATAAAATTCCCTAAATTAATATAAGTATCTGCTTATTTTACGATACAGTAAAGCTCATATAGTTAACACTGTAAATAAAAGCTCTTATGTCAAAAGAAACCACGAACAGTTTGATCTACTGCCAACATTATCGAAAACAAACTAATTTTCACAAAAATATAGAACAGCTGATTTAATATTTTTAGTTAGAAATGTTGCTTGAAGCTTCTAGATCATAACTAATTAAACATAAATTCAGAAGAAAAAATCACGAAATGCGCAGGATTTTGGAACTAAAGCACTGGTTGAATAACGTAGATCTACGTATCCCGCATTCAACGAAAGTGTGGTAGTACTACGTATCCCATTCCCAATGTAATAAAAGAAAATTGCCCCTTTAATCTTTTTCTTGTTTATTATAAAAACTGTCACTCCATATTAGTATTGCGGCACCCAAATTCCTCTCCAAACCTCATGCGCCCCCTCCTCCTCCTCCCGGGGTCACTGTACGGGGTTTTATTGAGATATTTGCCCCGCGATTGAGCATCAATTATAACGATATTGGATTTTATTGTGACGCGAGTGTGGACGATACGGGGTTTTATGATGATAATGATGATGATGATGCGTGCATGCCCTACTATTCACTTATCACACGGTAATGTGATCTGATTATTTGTAATTTTTATTCTTATAAAATGAATAAGACTTTCAATGTTGTACACGATTTATTTAGATGATTACACCTTTGGTACTGAAGATTTGATATTAAGTGATAAAGTTTTTTGTTAATTTATGAACTTTTTTTCTGTGATATTACAATGTTCTGTATTCAGAGTACTGTGTACTGTTATATTACTGTATTCTGTCTACTGTGTCACTGTGCGAGTTAATAAGCAGAAGTTTTTATATATATATATATGACCTACCCCTTGCTTCTTGTACCCCTTGTCACCAGTGTTAAAACTAGCTAATAGGAGAACTCCTGGCAACCTGATGTTTTGAAAGCTAGCTTCCTATTGGATAGAGGGAGCCAGCATGTCATATGATTTTTCTAATACAACGGAGTTGATCTTTTAAAGGAAAATAAGTTTTAAAGCGCTGTGTATCGAGATTATTTCTGAAGCGTGTGATTCTCCATGGATGAAGTATTAAAAGGAAAACCTTACATACAGTTATTTATAGAAAAGTACACTTCATCCATGACTTTTTTAATATATGAGAGGGCTCCAAAACCGTATCATTACACTATACACAAGCAAAGTGCATATGAGTCGGTGAATTTCAAAACTGTCCTTATCCAAAGCTTGCAGTATCTTATCTCGTTTACTGCGACACGCTATTTCCGTAAACGTAGTGACATTCACGTATCTTGTTATTCCCTGGATTATATACATATTATTTGGTTGTATTTTAAAGGTAAATTCAACAAGCTAGTACAAGCTCAAAGATAAAATCTGATCTCATCATCCAGTTGAGGGTTCATAATTTGAATGCCAAAGCATTTTACAACCAACTCAATGAAATACAAACAAGGTTTTTTTATTCTCTTATAATTGTCAACTCCCCCGAGTGCCCAACCAGGCTGAATACTATAGTAGGCAACTCTACTAACATACTTTTACGGTATGTCATGGACACTCAAAAGCATCATAGAATATGGACACAATTATCATCCATGCCTGGATGGAAAATGAGAAATATAAAGAAAGGTTTCAATGTAACCACTTCAGCTGTACCTGATGATACACTGAGGTATGTAAAACTAGTAAATGAAGATTTTGATTGTGTCCGGCTCTATTCAGATGGCTGTCCCGGACAGAATAAAAATTTGACTGTGATTGGGGGTGGGGGATGATGAAGTGGTTTAAAGAAGAAGCCTCGAACACAGTAAAGAAGGTCGAATTTATATTCCCTATCGTAGGGCATTCTCTCCTACCACCCGACAGGTCTTTCGGAAGAACAGAAAAAGTAATTAGGTGTCAGGGAACCATCGAGACTCCTAACCAGTACATGACTATTTTTTTAAAAGGATTTTGGGACAGTTAAAAAGATGGGTTCAGAAGTGCCTGTACATGACTGGAAGTCCACCGTTCAAGATGTAGTCAAACTTACTGGACAATGACATTTTAAGATGTCTTTGTGTGAAAGGCTCATCATAACTAAGAACACCAAGGGAAATGGTAAGGTCCAGGGTGAAGTGAACTTCAAATACCATTGTGGAGTTCCAGGTTCAATGATAAAGAAGGGCAAGTGTCAAAGCAGTATGAAATCTGTTCAGCTTAACAACATGGTTCCTGCTAAACGTGCCAAATTAAATTAATGTTGCTAATCTTCTAGTGAAACATTTTAGATACAACTGGAGATTACGTGGAGACCTTGTCTACTACAGTAAAGTGATTGATGGTCAAGAAAAATTGTTATGAAGTTCCAGAAGAAGATAATTTGACTGAAGATAATGACGATGAAGTGCCAGCAGATCTTGTTGTTAAAGGCATGCAGGACTTTCCCACAATTGTGCTGCACTACTTGAAATTCAATACCTATTCCCATTTTTTAAAACGTTTTTGTGCAATTTGACATAGTGCAGCCTAACTCCCCCCCCCCCCTTT
>CABFOW010003583.1:55912-71906 GCA_902141385.1 Timema californicum
AAACTATGTTTTCATTACAAAAGGCTTTTATTTCTAGGCTACGTACTTAACTACAAGCTAAAATTATTATGGTAATGTTTTCATTGTAATAATAAAAGTTTAGTTTGAAAGTAGCCTAATTCAGTAATCATATCCAAATCCAACCTAACCCTGTTTTCTTCCAAGTATTTTCTTTTATGAAATGGTTATTTTAAAAACTCGCGCAATCCATTGTTTTGTTTAAAAACTCTCCATATCCAAAATATTTTTTAAAATAAATCCTATGGCAGATATTTGCCAAATGAGGTTATTTAAATGATAAATAAATACAATCAACACTTGAAAAAACCCATTAAATAATATAATTTAATCAACATGGTAGTAGTTTTTTTCCCCTGCATTTTACCAAAAATTATTTAGAGTGGATAAGGAAAGTTTTGAAATTCACCGACTGATATACAGACGTAATTACTGATAAATCCACAAAAGTCATGTTTAAAAAGACTTGTTAAACTTAAAGGTGCATAAAATGTACACACCGTTCACCTTTAAAAGTATCAATCTTATCTTGACTAATAATTACCATAGCCCTAACTTATTTTAAGCTATATCATAGTGGAACCAAGCAAGGTAAGCTTGCTACCTTTCAGGGTATAGGAGTGTATATTCCCAGTCACAGAACGTGTGAGATAGTTTCTGGTGTATTCTTCATACAAAAAAGCCTTGTCTTATAACATTTTAGTAAAGTGTAGATGATCCAAATGTTAAAGTGTAACTAAAGTCAACAATACACTCTTTATTTTTTTCAGATGAGCCTGGGATAGAACTGTTTGCCTTCCATGGCAACGTGAACAAGCCCATGGAAGGGCTGGAAGGTGGGCACATGTCCAAAGACATCATCAAGGCTAAGAACGGTCGCTGGGTGTTCGAGGACCTTCGCGTTCGCCTCAAGGTTGGCGATATAATCTACTTCTGGCTGTACGTGCAGGTGGATGGGCTAGGTTACAGGAGAGATGACCAGAAATTCACCGTCAAGGGTAGGTTTTATATAGTGCCTAGTGTCTATGAACTTTTTTTTTTTTAGATATTCGATGATCTTTGCCTCTTTAGGAAGGTAGTTGACACAATTTACCATGACAAATTAATAATTACAATTTTCCATTTTGGGTCTTAGCTTAGTTCAATTTTCAATGACGATTATGGCTACTAGATATTCGAAGATATTTGGCTCTATGGTAAGACTGTTGACACCCTCTACAATGACAACTAGATAAGAACATTTCTATTTTGGGTAATAGCTGGCAACTTAGATGCTGATTATGGTTACTAAATGTTGAAGGATTTTTGTAACTTTAGGAAGATTACTAAAACAATATACCACGGCAACTAAATATTATTTTTATTTTGTTTCTTAACTTATTTCAATATCAAATATGGCTGCTCGTGAAGCCTCACCTCCTAAAGAAGATTGCAAACATCATTCACTTAGACAACTAGATACGGACACTTGGATTTTGGGTATTAACTTAGTTTATTATAAAGAATGACAGCGGGATATTTATGAATTCTCTCTTTCATGTGAATATTGTAAACAACATGTACTGATAAAATCAAACCCAGTCATTTCCATGTTGGGTTTCAACTGTATTGCATTTCAATGCCAAGGATGATTGACATATGATCAATAATTTTTGTTTTTTCTGAAAAGTAGGCCAGGATAGATTTTGGATATTCAATCATATTTAATTTGAAGATGACTATCAGACATTCGAATGATCCCACCTCCATACTTTGTTATTAATTCAATGTTTGTATTGCTGTCTTACTACCTTATTTCCAAGTACCTAACTAAACAGGAGACGCCATTACAAACCATCTTGACTTCTTGTTGTTCCAGAACTTGTGGGTGAAGGCCCTCAACCCGATCCAACCCCTGTGAAACCCGTCACCCCTGAACCTACTTTGCCAGCCACATGTGGGAGCACGTTGACCACGGTGAACGGAGGACCCACTTGCCAGGGTCAACTCATCTTTGAGGACAACTTTGATGGACTGGACATCAGCAAGTGGCAATACGACGTCCGCATCGCCGGCAGTCCGGTACATTAATATCTTGTTTTGGTCCCTCTCTTTGCTTGGCTTAATTTATCTTGTTTATTTGAAGCACCACGTTGGGCACCATCTTTAATATGGCTCGCCCGTGGTTAGTTGTTTTTATATTTGACGTTGTGTGTGGGGGTATGTGGGGGTAAGAGGCTGTAGATTATCTTCCATAAAATATTCTTGAAGATTGTGGGGCTATCATAAGGGTGCTGGGGATTGGACATCATCTCGGGGTTGGGGCAATAGCTGTCCAAGTGTATCTGTGTACTGTTGGGGAGCTAGGGATACTCGAAAGGCCGTTGTTGTTGGAATATAATATGTAGCAATATCGATTCAAGGAATGATAGCAGCGGTAGCAACATGGGTCCAACATAACAATCTGAACCATTTGCAATCATGTAGGGTGTGACGCTCGAGTATTCGGTTATTAATAGTTATATTGGAGAAGTTCGGTATTCTAATCTCAAACACAAATCTAAAGGGCCTCGACATTAAACCACGATCCTATTCAGTCGTCAGAATCAACACTATATATTAGAGACCGACATAATTGGGAAAACACGAACATTTAGCTTTCGATTAACATCAGAACCTGCAAGATTAATTGTGGGACATAAACCTCAACTTTATCCTGGTCATCATTATTTAATCTAAGGAATATGGAGTTGATTATTCCCTTATTTCCATCACCTCTTTCCCTTTCTCCAGCCACAATTATTTTTTGTTTTGTTTTTTAATACCGCGTATTGGTGTGGGTTTACACATGCCATTTTTCGACGGCCATTGCTGTGGCACGGTAACGGAGCAGAAGAGTCAACACGGTGATCGCAGCGTGGCGGTTCCTACATGAACCGGTGCGGTGTTTTCACCGGCCGTTGGAGATTTCCAACGGAGGATTGTTGCGGCGTTAAGGTCAACGTTACTGTTTAAGGGAGGGGCAGAACAAAAAGAATTGGATGGATCTGGTCCCACATAACCCTCTGGACGGCCGTCGGTGACCCCCCCACCTATACATTTTTATTTTTAACAAGTTGTTAACCAAGTTTTTTTCGCCATGGCTTGTGATAAACTAATAGCATTAGTGCAGGATAAGCCTCCGCTTTGGGACAAAAGCCACAACCTTTTTAAGGACCACACGGAAAAATAAAAGTGCTGGTTGGAAGTAGCAAGAGGACTTGTGGGAAAATGGGAAGAATTGTCTGCATTGGAGAGGCTTCTCTCTATCTTTGTTGTACGGATGCACCCAGAATCTTCTTACTGGCTGTGGTCCATCTAGTAAACCTGATTTCCCGTTTCGTTTCAGAACAACGAATTCGTGGCGTACACCAAGAGCCCTGAGAACTGCTACACTCAGAACGGGATCCTGCGCGTAAAGCCGTCCCTCCTGGCCGACACCAAGGACATAACCAAGGACTCCCTCGTCCTGGATGGGTGAGAAGTAGGGCATACAACATGGCAGCTCAGGGTATTTTTTTTACCACACATTTGGATGCAACGCCCAATCAAATTTACTGCAAAACCAGTTACAGTGGTCGAATGGTCTAAGGAGTCGCTCTTGCAATAAACTGGATTACCGATGACAGGGGAGGACAGGGTTAAAATCCCGGTCAGATGTACTGAGGGTAGTTCTCCTAAATTGTTTAATACTCTACCTCCAAGTAAATGTTGGAACACTTCCTCTAAATTTGACCTTCTTCATTCCTAACACATGTATGTAAATATTACATAATGTATACAACCCAAACGGGTAGTGAGATGCAGTGTTAAGAAAATACTCTTGTAAGTAGGTTTACACTTTTTAAATCTTATAAAACAAATTTATTGATAACCTTTTTAGACCTATTTCAATATGGAGTTCAATGAAAATCTTGAATGTATCTTAATGTTCAGCTGAAACATAGCCTCTTGATTAGGAAGCCAAGTATTTAATGGGTAATGTTGGATATGCCTCAATTTATGTCAAATAAGTAGAGACTAGTGAATGTAAAATGGATAATAATGTGCATGTATGTGTGTCCCAAAGTTGTAGATCCAGGAACATTCGTGTCCGTGATTAGGGCTTGCTTATTGTATTCCCGCATGGCTAGTAAAATTCAGGCGCACCAAATAAAACCTGCCCCAAACGCACAGTGTTGATCCGAGCTTGTTGAAACTGAAGCATCTTCAGATTAGCGGGTATTTGGATTAACCAGGAGAATACATGGATACAGTATTTTCACGAATTTTAAATTACAGTTGAATGAGTTTAATCAAATTTTGATTTATTTAACTGATTTATAGCACGTAATATATACTGTAATTATTTTTAGTTACAGGAGTCAGGAAAACACATTTTGTTGATTAGAACATGTAACTATTAACCATTTATTATTAGATATTATCACAGTTTTTTTGCCATTCTTTCTTAACTTTGAGTTTGTTAACTAATAACATATATTTTATTTGACTTAATTTTTCCCCCATTTTTTTGAAAAGTGTGTTCTGATTATCCGTAATTTCGGACTACCGAAGTTTGGTCTAAAGGCGTTTTACTGTATTTCAAAGTACAGTAGCCCCATGGCTTCTTTGGTGGTGATTGAAAGCTCACAGCTGACTTCTGACAGTCAACATTTAGGTATATACCTAAATTTTGACCGTCAGAAGTGACGGCTGCTAAACACATGTTTTTGCAGATCATATGGCTCACAGTAGGGATACATAAATTGAACTGGCAACTTTTCAAAGCTTTTAGCTGTCAGCACCAAAGAAGCCATGTGGCTACTGTATGTGTTTTAATACTGCTAAGAACAGCCCTGCTCGTCGACTAGTGAACGTTTATTCAATCTATGCATAGCGACTGGTGGCGCACATTTTGAACACATACTTTGTAATACTGTACATTTGGGGACGTATTTATTTGTGACATTCTGTAGTTTATAATGCATAGCGTTCAGTTCACATTTCATGAGAAAAATACATCGATTTATGGTGACACAGAGTAAAGTTTTATTATTATTATTAATTATTATTATTATTAGCACCGCGTCTTACTACCCTTTCGGGTTATACGCACTTACGCAAAATGTGTAATGGTAGGGTGATTGAAAGATGAAATGGAGGACCTACAGTTTAACGCGGGATCCGAACCACCATGGAGGCCAGGCATTCCCCACATTCACAAGTTGTGATTTAATACACGTCTTGTCAGAAGTGAAGGAAGGGTTTGGTAATCAGATAAATCTTTGCCGGGACCGAGGATTGAACCCCGGACCCCCAGCAAAGAAGTCTGGCACCTTACCCCTAGACCACCAGGTCCCTCGCCTCTTTTAGTAATATAAGCTAGCCCTAGTATCCTATGCTCTATTAGATGGGTTCTTTAAAAGTACTTCACTCAAGGGTTCACTCAAATATCGTTTATTAAGGTGAGGAAGTAAAGGACGTGAGTCAAGGTCAGTGTTGTTTTTTTTGCCAAAATAAATAAGATATTGCTCCAGTTGAAACATGTAAAGTTTAATTTTGTTCACACGGTGATATCAGCAGTGTTTGCTGCCTCACAGATGCACGGGCCTGCCCGACAGCGCCGAGTGCACCAAGAAGGCAATCGCTTGGGATATTCTTCCCCCGGTGTTGTCTTCAAGACTCCAGTCCAAACAGACCTTCAGCTTCTGCTACGGCAAGGTGGAGGTGAGGGCCAAACTACCCGCCGGGGACTGGATCTACCCAGGTGAGGGGAATTTTACAAGCCGACTCAGGTGTCCTCATGTGACATATGTCAACTTTGGTGGGGCTAGGGGCATAGGGAGTTAGTGCCTCTTGGAGGGCGGCTAAAGAGGTACAGAGGTAGAGGAGGGTTAAAGAGTTACAGATGTAGTAGAAGGTTAAAGAGGTACATAAGTAGAGGATAGTTAAAGAGTTACAGATGTAGTAGAAGGTTAAAGAGGTACATAAGTAGAGGATAGTTAAAGAGTTACAGATGTAGTAGAAGGTTAAAGAGGTACATAAGTAGAGGATAGTTAAAGAGTTACAGATGTAGTAGAAGGTTAAAGAGGTACATAAGTAGAGGATAGTTAAAGAGTTACAGATGTAGTAGAAGGTTAAAGAGGTACATAAGTAGAGGATAGTTAAAGAGTTACAGATGTAGTAGAAGGTTAAAGAGGTACATAAGTAGAGGATAGTTAAAGAGTTACAGATGTAGTAGAAGGTTAAAGAGGTACATAAGTAGAGGATAGTTAAAGAGTTACAGATGTAGTAGAAGGTTAAAGAGGTACATAAGTAGAGGATAGTTAAAGAGTTACAGATGTAGTAGAAGGTTAAAGAGGTACATAAGTAGAGGATAGTTAAAGAGTTACAGATGTAGTAGAAGGTTAAAGAGGTACATAAGTAGAGGATAGTTAAAGAGTTACAGATGTAGTAGAAGGTTAAAGAGGTACATAAGTAGAGGATAGTTAAAGAGTTACAGATGTAGTAGAAGGTTAAAGAGGTACATAAGTAGAGGATAGTTAAAGAGTTACAGATGTAGTAGAAGGTTAAAGAGGTACATAAGTAGAGGATAGTTAAAGAGTTACAGATGTAGTAGAAGGTTAAAGAGGTACATAAGTAGAAGAGGGTTAAAGAGATACAGAAGTAGATGGTGGTTAAAGAGGTACAAAGTTAGAGGAGGGTTAAAGAATAACAGAAGTAGATGGTGGTTAAAGAGGTACAGAAGTAGATGGTGGTTAAAGAGGTACAAAGTTAGAGGAGGGTTAAAGAGTTTCAGAAGTAGATGGCGGTTAAAGAGGTACAGAAGTAGATGGTGGTTAAAGAGATACAGAAGTAGATGGTGGTTAAAGAGGTACAAAGTTAGAGGAGGGTTAAAGAGTTTCAGAAGTAGATGCTGGTTAAAGAGGTACAGAAGTAGATGTTGGTTAAAGAGGTACAGAAGTAGATGGTGATTAAAGAGGTACAGAAGTAGATGTTGGTTAAAGAGGTACAGAAGTATACAAGTTCAGAATTGTTCAAAAATACAATTTTGGCGTTGTTAAAACATTAGTTTAGAGTAAAAATAGTGACTGACTACATTGCCAATTTCCCAGTCATAAGAGCAATCTATAGTTAGTTTTAGGTCCTAAAAATTACAAAAATTTTAGGAATTTCTTGAGGCTCTAGTGTAAACCTACAGTAAAATTTTCTTAGAAAGGGCCTTTTAAAAAGCATAAACTTTTTTTGCGGCCAAAATTGATTAACATTTTGTCACATTATTATTGTTATTTTATAGGTGTTGATATTCATCAAAGGTTACAGGTCCAGATAACATGACTTTTATGAATATGTGAAAGTAGATCTAGTAACTTTCCTAAGTTACAGATAAGGCAATTTCAATGAAAATTTACGTTACATCGCCGATCTCACATTCATTAAGCGCAAGTAAACATTCGATGTTTAAATTAGCAATTTCTCTCAGTCGGGCAAGTCCATAGGTAAACCTAATTGATGTTTCACAGAGCTGTGGCTGACGCCCAAGGACAACTGGTACGGTCGTGACTACACCTCGGGCCAAATCCGCCTGGCCATGTCCAGGGGGAATAAGGACATCATCCTGAAGGAAGGTGGTGCAGATCTTGGCTCCAAGAGGCTGGAGGCTGGCTGCTTGCTGGGACTAGGGCAGCAGGTCCACAAGGAGGTGTACGAGTGGAACAGGCAGGGTGCGGCTTGGTGTGACAACTTCCACGTCTACACCCTCGTGTGGACACCCGGTAACTCTCAAACTAGCTGGATGAATGAAAGGGTAACTCTCAAACTATCTGGATGATGAAATGATAGCTCTCAATCTATCTGGATGATGAAATGATAGCTCTCAAACTAGCTGGATGAATGAAAGGGTAACTCTCAACTCTCTGGATGAATGGAAGTATAACTATAGAACTATCTGGATGAATGAAAGGATTACTCTCAAACTATCTGGATGATAAAATGATAGCTCTCAATCTATCTGGATGATGAAATGATAGCTCTCAATCTATCTGGATGATGAAATGATACCTCTCAAACTATCTGGATGATGAAATGATAGCTCTCAAACTAGCTGGATGAATGAAAGGGTAACTCTCAACTCTCTGGGTGAATGGAAGTATAACTATAGAACTCTGGATGATGAAATGATAGCTCTCAAACTAGCTGGATGAATGGAAGGATAGTTATCAAACTATCTGGGTGAATGAAAGGCTACGTTGCCACGAGAGTAGCACGGATATTAGATAAAACATGAACAATCCTATTTAATAATAAATTAAACCGGCATAGGTGGTCTTATGGTCTCTAACGCATTCGGGTTTGGCCAGACTGACAAGCGTGCGAGCGAGCGACTGGGTGGCCAGACTGGCGAGCGTGTAAGTGAGCGATTGAGCGTGTGGTTGGTTAGCAGATAGCTCTCGATAGATGTTGACGAGGGGACTCCGAATCTTGGTTCTCGCTCGCCAGTTTGACCACCCAGTCGCTCACGCACTCGCTCGCATGCTTGTCAGTCTGGCCGAACCCTTACTCTTTCCTTAGACTAAATTGGCCGATGACGAGGATATCTCGGTTCAAATCCCAGTTGGCCGTACTGTGTCTTTTCCTAAATGATTTCCCCATTAAAATTCGGGTATATTTCCTTTAAATTCTACCTTACCCATCCATACCCCAATGGTGTGAAAATGTGGTTAGGCCAAACGAATAGTAAAACGTGGTGCACAATATTTTTTTTAAACAAACTATAGATTTAATCGCCCATCAAATCACAAATTATAGCTTCCTTAAAAAAAAACAGAATACAAGGCCAACAGGTTCATCGGAGCGTCGCAGTTTGCCAGAAGCCTAGTTCACAAGTAGCCGAAAACTGGAATGAAACAACAAAAGCTCTCAGAGATAGAAAGGAAAAGTTTTCTTGCTCCTAAAACACTTTCCCACTGCCATTCTGCCCCACGATCCTGGTTGTACTTGAGTTTACAGAAGTTTATATTCTAACTCTACCTGGATTTGGGATAATTCCCCCCATTATCTGTCACGAAAATGGTAAAGAATAGGCCTTCGGAGATCTTGGAATAACTTTTGTAATAATTGCTATTGGATTTTTTGAATTCGTTGTATGAGCACACCATATATTCACCGTAGGAATATATGTTGATAGACGAGCTTATTTTACATCACCTACAATGGAATTAAAGTATTTAGTTTACTTAATACTATTTATGAATCACGATTAACTTACAGTGCCCCTTGCTTATGAGCAATAGGATTTATCCTCTTATTTACCAGGGGAATTCCCGTCGTTGACTCGTGTCACTTTATGTGTTGTGACGTCACCATTCATCGACTATCTTTGCTGGAACGTGATTCCGAGCTTTCACTGACAATTGATAAACACGACAATCTATTCAAATCCTCTGGTCCAAGTGATAAGAGGAGTCAAATATATTCTTGAAGACCCAGGTTCGATTGGACATAAGAAGGGGATTATGATTAATTTATACCAATTTTTTTACCCTCTTCGGTGGCCGAATGGTTTAAGGCACTACTCTCGTAGTTGACTAGACGGCCGATGACGGAAAGATCCAGGTTCGAATCTCGGCCGGGTGAGGTGGGTTTTTCCAAAATGGCTTTCCACTCTCCCTACATACAAATGTGGGTACACTTCCTATAAATATAACCTACCTAAACTGTTGATTCACACGCTCGCCGAAAATATATAGCAGAACCGAGTATCCGCTCGGCCTAGTAAACGCAACAGTTCATGCACTCGCGGAAAGTTGAGAATGTCTGTTTACCCATGATGCATTGAGATGACGATTTAAAATCAGCTGATTGCCTCTATTTTTGTTTGTGTTGATAACCTGTAAAACTGATTATGGAAAGAAAAAGGAAAATAGCACTGCTTGCAGCTTTATGCATTGAAGAAGAACAATGTGTGAACACTAGATATTCACTAGTCTTTCTTTCAATCTTTCTTTTAATTCATCGGTTTTTAGAGTCGACATTGTTTACTTTCCGTAACAGATGGCGCGTGGTTGAATGTTGGCGCATGCGCTGATTGGTTCTTCCACGCCGATTTTCAAGGAGAAGCGCGGCCAAAGCTGAAATTATTTCTACAAATGCAGAACTTTGTACGCAGATCGCGCTGATTTCTTGTGATTGGCTTAAGCGGTCATCANATCGCGCTGATTTCTTGTGATTGGCTTAAGCGGTCATCACGTGACGCATTTCGGCTCTGCGCTTGTTCTTCGGCGAACGTGTAGTTTTGTAATCATTTCTCCGCGTTAATGCTGGTTTACTCCCCCTATAACCACCCTTTCTATCCTTTATTATTTTCGTATTATTAACTCTGCACCGCGTTAGGGTTATTTCCATACATACCAATTAAGCTAATGTGATAGAGATTATGAAGGTTGAATTTAGAGAGAGGGAGTGTATCATTATTTGCGTGGAAGGATATATGTATTGGAAAAACCACTTACAGTACACCCGACTGGTATTCGAACCCCGATCTCCCCGTCACCAGCATTCCAGTATATTTAGATAGTGACACCATCATGGACCATTCTGTAATACCTGCTGTGCTACGCTGATGATCTTTCCCCGAGGTGCATGCCCCAACATGGGCTGCTATCTGTAACAATCTCGCGTGTTCCCCACGTTTGGGCTGTCCTTTGTAACTGCCTCTGGGCCACGGTGGGATGGGAGTCATATGTAACACCCAAGGGCGCCGCACGCCGATGGATCCTATTATTTAAAGTAAATACGGTTCCCTACCTACTTGTACTTCCTCTTGCGTTTTTACGTACGTGCTGATCAAATTTTATATTTATCCACGCACAAGATGATAAATCTACTTTCTAATAAGAGACGCAAACAATTAATTTATTTCATATATTGAGCTTTATTTTAATTTCAATTTATAACATAATAATATACTTAGGATCTTGTGATACGTCTGTACACTTGTTAAGTGCAATCGCGTCTTACTAAATTTTTAAATTTAGATACATGTGATGCACATCTATTCACTTGTTGAGTTCCATTGCGCCTGTATCAGGACACTCCCTGCACGTTGTCTTTCTCGAATTTAAAATATAAAATAGAATTGGTAATGTTCAAAACTCCACTCTCATCCTTGGATAAAGTATATAGGGAAACTTGCTAACAGTATTTTACATAGAAACAGATTAACGAAAAAGGACATACCCTATCTTTGAATTACAAACAAAATAGTCTCTCCCAATTTAGGACATTACAATTCGTCCACCAAAGTGAGTTTAAAAAAAATGTATTAAGTTTAACACCATAGTTATTAACAGCTTAATATAAGATGAGTAGTGATGCATAGGGTGGTTTTAGAAAAAGTGCACCAGCATTCGCATCGGGAGGGATGAGTTTATAAATTACATGTGGAAAACCACTCCCAGAGCACCCGACCGAGATTCAAACCTTGACCTGCCCCGTCACTGCTGATTCAGTCTATTACGAAACGTCTTATACCACGTGATCATTGTTTCGTGTCCCTCTTACCCTTAAAATTAAACCCACCACGTCTTACCCCCCGTGTGGGATACCAAACTTATTTACATCAGTGGGCTGAGAATGAGGAAGTTATAACTAAGAGGAAATTGATGACCACATAATTATTTGCGTGGAGAGAGAGAGTGGCAAACAATTTAGGGAAAGGGGGTGGGGGGGCGTTAGATCAGTATACACAGTCAATATTTGAACCTAGGCCTACTCAAACAGGGCTAGATGAGCTTTAACACTTAATCCATATGTCCATCTATGACTGTATCAATCTGTTAATGACCCTGGTGTTAAACTTAATAATAAAACAAATAGCTCAATATGGTTATTGTTTTAAAATCTCACAAATTGAGGTGGGCAGGACATGCAGTGCGAATGGGATATTCTAGAACCTTGTTCAGGGTATTGACTGGCAAACTCAATGGGAAGAGACCATTGTAGAGCCGTATGCAAGAACTTGTCTAAGTGGATGCTTAGTGGACACTAGCATAGATTTGCTTGCGTCATCATAGGTTTTAAAGGTGGAGCGATAATGTGCTCGGGACCACACTATCGGTCCACTAAGCGTTCACTAACGTTCTTGCATACCGCCTCTAGACGCAGATGGGAGGATAACATTACGATGGACCTGAAAGAGATAGGGTATAATGAGGTGGACTGGACAGAGCTAGCTCTAGATAAGGATAGGGTATAGTGAGGTGGATTGGATAGAACTAGCTCAGGATAGAGATAGGGTGTAATGAGGTGGAATGGATAGATGAGGTGGACTGGATAGAACTAGCTCAATATAAGAATAGGGTTTAATGAGGTGGACTGGTTAGAACTATCTCAAGATAGAGATAGGGTGTAGTGAGATGGATTGGATAGAACTAGCTCAGGATAGAGATAGGGTGTAATGAGGTGGACTGGATAGAACTAGCTCAGGATAGAGATAGGGTGTAATGAGGTAGATTGGATATAACTAGCTCAAGATAGGGATATGCTGTAGTGAGGTGGACTGGATAGAGCTAGCTCAAGATAAGGATAGGGTTTAATGAGGTGGACTGGGTAGAACTATCTCAAGATAGAGATAGGGTGTAATGAGGTGGACTGGATAGAACTAGCTTAATATGGGGAAAGGTGGCGTACTTTTGTAAGTGCAGCAATTAACATTCGCGCTCCTAATGCTATGTTATAAAGAAAGTTAGTACGTAGTACGCACTTTGGAGGATGCATGGTCTAAGACATCAGTCTCGCAATAGACTGGACTGCTGATGACTGGGAAATTGGGATTTGAATCCCGGTCGAGTGTACAGAGGGTTATTTTCCCTAAATTGATTTCCACTCTCCCTCCACGCAAATGCAGGTACAATCAAGATAAATTGAGTATTACTCATCCCTAACCCATTAACGTAATTAGTACGAATGTGTACAACTCAAAAAATGGGTAGTAATACGAGGTGTTAAAAAACGGTAGATAAGTAAATTTTTATTGTTCCAGAGGACATGACGTTCAGCGTGGACGGCCAACAGTTCGCCCACATTAGCCCACCCAACACAGGCTTCTCATCTTTGTCAGATTTCTCGTCGGTCCGGGACAACCCTTGGCTCAAAGGGAGTAACATAGCACCCTTCGATAAGGAGGTGAGTCTTTAGTGTCTGCTGCTGATTAATGTCACAGGTATGACGGTTCTGTGAACCGCTGGTCTACGGTTCACCACGAACGACCTATTCCAAGTTGGTTTTACCTTATAATCCCACCCGGTGATTGCCGGTGCAGTCCCTCCTGCTTTAGTCCACAGGTATAGGGGATCTTGGTTTGATTCTGGGTGATACTGATGTCGATATTTACTGTTTACATAATGGGTATTCAATTAATTAATAACAAATAACTATGATCTAGGGCTGGGTGGGTTGTCTTAGGTGATCTTTTATAATTTAAGTTAGTTTGTAAGTTATGTTCTTATGTATTTTGTTTGCCTATAATGTGTAAGTTAAGTACCTTGATAAATATATGATCTTTCTTATCCTTCTCGCTCTTTACTCCTGAGTCGTTGATGACTTCGGATTAAAACGCATAGCTAAAAAATGTACCCTAAAGAAGTTATATAATTATTTATTTCAATCGTGATCTGATTTCTTCCACATATAATGATTTTAAAATATTAGTTAAACAGATGTTATGTTTGTTTGTTGTTCTTTTTAGTTTTATCTGAGTCTTGGTTTGGGTGTCGGAGGTATTGGTGATTTCCCCGATAACTGCGCAACCAGCCTGCCATCTGGGGGCTTCCATCCCAAACCGTGGAAAAATACAGGAGCAAAGGTGTATCCCATAGCGAGAATCTGCTGACAAACCATAGCAGAGCTAAGGACCTAGGAATATAGGTTTAAGAGCCTGGGATATAAGATGCAAGATAATTTATTCTTCATTTGAAAACAATGAAATCGAAATCAGCTTGATTGGTTTTCTTATTTTAGATAGTTGCTTTTTTCAAATTTGTTGTAATTTTTAAGAGAGGGTAAACTATTTCACTTGTTTCAACTCCACAGGCTTTTTTTATTAAGTAAAATACATAAAAGTGCATCACGATGCGACGTCTTGTTCGAGATGTATTACCTTTCTAAGTTTTGTGTTATCTGGGGGTGGGGGGTGAAACAAGCTCTTAAGGCGGCCGTCTCGGTCAGCGAGAATGTATCGATCACTGTCAGGTCCCACCACTTAAAATACAATGATCTGTGTCGTTTTCTGGAACTACTTCTCTATTTTGCCTAAGCTTATTCTCTCTTTCGCCCTTCACCTACCTACCCTTTGTCAAGTCAATTAAAAAGAGGAGAAAGAAAACTGCGAAACTTATTATCTCTCTGCTTGTTCTCAAATATCTTAAAATTTTATGTATTTTGCCTCTCAAAAAAATACTATATTTGTCAGAGGATGGCTAAATCTAGAGCCCTTTTTCATTACTAGTCTCATAGATTTGCAAATATACTTAAAAAGTCGTTTAAAATGACCTAATGTCACATGTTCACACATTTCATTCTCTTAATAAAACTCAAGCTATGAGGATTTTAGGGGAAAATAGCCCTGTTGGAATCTTTCGACTTTATTTTGGCGTGAACCATATTTTGAACTAGCGTATCGTAGAATTAAATATTGCGTTAAAGCTGAACGTCTCCGCGACAATTTCTCTCTTTGGAAGGTGATAGATTGCTCATCGCAATAGATCAGACCTGAAGCCATCATTGGGAACATCTGATTAGAGGGTAAAATAATACGTTTACAACAGCAGAAGGACGAGTACAGACTCGCATGGTTGAACGTCGGTACATAAGTTACAGGGTAGTTTTTAATGAGAGTTCCAAAATAAAATAGGTGGAAGGTAGTGCTATAATTACTATATGGATACAAGGAACCCATGACCAGCAATGTCCCCGTAATGCGCTATGGAACTTAAAACATTTGAAGTGTTGCTTGAAGTCTTAAGCTTGATACACCCGCTCACCGAAAAAATAGAAAGCAAAACCTGCGCAGTAATCCACACTCTTTAAGTTGACCTATGATGCATTGCAGTGCTTTAAAACAGCTGATTATCAACATATATTATTTTCTAGTGGATAAACATATAGTTTAGATAATTGTCCCGATGGTCGTTTACAAATTATAAAGCTATGTCGTGGCACAATCCAATACATCAATAAGCACGTTTTATATTAACGAATTATTTCAAATCTCCTCACAACGGCCAACGAAGCTGTCTGCTTGCTTCTGGCTCTAGAGCGCATGCGCACTAATTTGAGATGGTTGGTTCTCCTGTGCCTAACATCTCGAGCAGAGCGGACAAAGTAGAGACTAGTTGAACATTGTATGTGGGTTCGCATGTTCGCCGAAAAACTAGCGCAGAACAGAAACGTGGTCATGTGACGCACTCTATCTAAGCCAATCACAAGATTTACTCTTAATCGGTGTGAGCTGTTCTACTGAAGTTCAACTATTCTCTACTCTGTTCACTCTGCTCGAGATATTATGATAGGAGAACCAATCAAATCTCAGAACCAACCATCTTAAATCAGTGCGCATGTGCTCCACAGCCAGAAGCAAGCAGACAGCTTCGTTCTCCTTTGTTAGGATATTTAAAATAACCCGTTAATGTAGAACAAGGGTATCGATGTATCAGATAATGCCATGACATATCTTTATAATCTGTAAACCCAACATCCATCGGGACAATGATATAAAATATATGTCTATTTACTAGAAAATAAAATCTGTTGATAGCCAGCTGTTTTACGTTAGCGTTGCAATGTATTATGGGTCAACTTAAAATGTGTGAATTGCTGCGCCTCTGAAGCAGATTCTGCTTTCTATTTTCGACGAACGTGTGAATCAAGCTTGAAGCAACTTTTCCGGTATGTCAGTGGCGCTACCGCTAGATGGTGG